>PVKC010000699.1:31340-51349 GCA_004027635.1 Crocidura indochinensis
GAAAAACAAACCACTGAAACTTTTGAGGTTAAATTAAACTAATATACTTGTGCATGGATATATAAAAATGTACTTTGCCTTCAATGTTTAAGGAGTAACCTAAGTCTTATGTCTTTAGATTATATTATGTGCTGCTAAGAAATAGTATGTACTACAATCTGGAGATTTGGGGGACAAAGTAATTGTACATGGGCTCTGTCTTGTTTTTCTTGTTCATTGCTGAAAGTTCAAGACTGGGATATCATCGATGGGACTACTGAGAATTCTGTTTATGCGTGATTGTCCTTCCACTGTAACTTTACCCTTTCCTCTTTCTTTGCATCTCTGTTCTCATAATAAAAAAATAAAAAAAGAAAAAAATTTTTATCTTTATATATTTGTGCAATAACATAATTTTATCTTCCATTTTATTAATGTGATGTCACATTTAGTAGTTAGTATATATTGAACCGTCCTTGCATTTAAGAGATGACTCCAACTTAATCATGATGTATAAGTATCTTAATAAACTGTTGAACTCTGCTAAAAAAAAATAAATCGGTTACAAAATACTCTTGTATCTTTCTTGGATAGGGTTTTCTTTGCCTGCATCTGACTAAGGAATTTTAAAATGTGTCATTGATTTAGTGAGATCATTGGCATGTCAGACCACATATCTCATAAGATCTATATCCCAAAATATATAATGGATAAAATATTTTGTGAGATGACTACCTAGGAAGAAATAGAAAAGAAGAAAGTATCTGAACCTCTGACAAGCACCCTCTGTCACCACCCCAGCACATTCCTTTTGTTCTCAAACTCTTGCTTTCTGAATATGACATCCCATTAATTTTAAACATAGACCAAGAAAAACCACTGTATAAAATAGTAAAAAAAAATCACCTCCCGTTTTTAGTGATCTCATAGAAGTAAAGAATATGTCTTAGATCCTAGCAAAGCAGCCTCTTGAAAGCTTTCTTTCTGCATGCTCTGTAGAACAGAGAGAAGCTTCCTTATGTAATTCTGGCCTCGCTCCTTCACAATTCATTGAAGAAATATTTATGGAGTTCCAACTATGCAGAACACCGTTTCTTCATTGCAGAGGGTAAAATGTGATGCCTAAATTTTAAAATATTGTTCATCAGAGGAAAAACAGTAAGTAGTTCCACAACTCAATCACTTGGGTAGATTCAGCTATTTATTACTTTATCTTACCTGTGGTACAAGTCAGCACCAAAGCTTTTAGATTGTTCTTACTTATCTCTTGTAGGAGGCATATGACTAACCTGCAATTACATGGAGGCCTTCTTAGACTTCCCTCCTCAGACTGATCCCACAGAGCCTTGAGGCTTACGAGCAAGAGAGGATGAAACACCTGCCAGGTGTATATAGCAAATTCACCCCAATACTTTCAGCTGTGTTTCTACCAAAGGAAGTGTACTGAATACTCAGTCTCAGCCTAATTTTTATTTTCAAATAGGTGGCAAAATTCATCAGAAGAGTACTGAGTTCTGCCAACTATTTATTGTCCCATACATCATCAACCATAACACCCCAATAGAACTAGCAGGGAGGAGTTGAGCCAAATTTAAGAAAATGTTGGTAGGGATATGCCTCTCCCTTCTCTTTCTCACCTCCTCCTTTCCCATTTCTGTGATGCTCTAAAAGTTTTAGTTTTTATTTATTTCTTGTTTTTGCTTTGTTTGGGATCTATATCTTGTGGCGCTCAAGTTTCTCCTGGCTCTGTACTTGGGCATTACTCCCAATAGTACTTAGGATAGATAAGATAAGAGGAGCCAGGGATTGAACCCAGGTCTGCCACATTCAAGGCAAGAGCACTAATGGCTATCCTATCATTCTGGCCCCTCTGAAAGTCATTTTGAAGGGACCACCTTGCACAGAAAAACCACTGTACCCAAGAATATGAATCTTGCATAGTCACTGAACCCATAGTATCTATAAGTAACTAATATTTAATATAAACACAATTTCAAACCTTTGGGAATAAGATCATTTGAGAGACTTAGCTCAAACCAGCATCTTCTCTATAACATACACATTCTCTTTTATTTTTTCCTATTTGCTATCTGGACCATAGGTGTTCCAGCTGTTCCTGTCACTCAAACTGCCAACATTTCCTTTCTGGGAATACATTTTTCCTGAAGCAGCATTTTCTCCATGAGATTAGCAGCTTGATGAATCAGTGCTTTTTATCACCTAGCAATATCTGTCATCCTGAGGACTGAGAAACACAGTTATCTTCTATCGGGCCATATTTGTTGGCTGCTTCAGAAAATTAGTGATTGTCTCCCTTTAAACCTTAAAAAAGCACCCTAAACAAGAACAGAGGCTCAAAGTTCCAAAATTCAAGGTCATTGAGCACCATCCATTTCTGGTCACATGTGTTTGTTCTCTCCCTTGACCTTTCCCTGCTTCATATCCATTTTTTCAAACAATTTTTCCTCTTAGACACATAGAAAATGTTCAATAAATATTTGATGAACCTGTTTAAATCACTGAACTGAAAAGAATATATTCCAGAGAGAGAGATGTTCACCGTAGAATTTAGATCCAGTAGGGAACTCAGAATTCACATAGAATAAGATCTTCATAAAACAATTAGGAAAACGGAGGTGATTGGGGGAAAAAGTAAAGTGATTCTCCCAAGCTCCTACCAAAGCGTTCTATTCTATTTTCAATCCATATACCTGTGTGATCATCAAAACACCTTCCCCAAATTCCTCTTGCTCTTTAAATCCCTGTGCTCCAAACTTCCAAGGAACTCAGATATTTTGCTTATTACCTTAACCATAACACCATATCACCTTGAGCGTTTGGCCAATTGGACATATTTGTTTAAAAGATGAGAAAAATTTAAGTTGGCAAAGAAGAACATATAATTTCATTCTTTAGTTCAGGGCAGTGCATTTCAGATTTTGCAAGCCTGCCTACCCGGACTGTTTCTCTAGCAATTTATTCTCTGGGCTCAGCAAGAGTTAAGATTGTCTGTTCACTGCCTTTTTGTTTTGGTTTGTTTACTCTCTCTGAGATTCTGCTACATATCAGGTTTGAAGGCTGCAGATCTCATTGGGTTTACTCCTAACTCATATACACACCTGTAGGACATGGACCATGTCCTCAAACATCTCTCAAATGGATGGAAGTACCCACAGTCTCCTAGAATCACAGCTCAATTACTCGTTAAAATAGCCAATATAATAACACATGAGCCAAACAATATTGATTCTAAAGTATATAATAATGTTGACTATCAACCCCTATTCCACCCTACATCCCACCCTACCAGGTTATAAGGGTAAATATCTTCTGGTCTTGGTTGTCCTGGCCTGGGAGAGAGTTCACAGACCACCTTTTCTAATGTGAACAGTGGAGAAGTGGAGCTGGGAAACTGAAACCTCAGATGGCTATAACAGCAATAACAGAAATCACGAGGCAAGTGAAATTTAAAACTTACATATTGATGCAGATATACTCTTGTCAACATATAGTTCCAGCACTTCTCTCTCTGTTGGCCCTAATTCCCTATGACTATCTTCAGTCCAAGAAATACCATGCATTCTAGGGATATTCAGGACTGCACATGCTCAGGACTGGGACCAATTTATCCCAAGTAAACTGTCAAACCACAATTGATGCTTTTTGTTTAGTTTAGGTTACTAAGCAACTTCCTTGTCACTCAGGATAACTACCTGACTTCATTTCTAAGAGAAGGAATACATCCTGAAGTTCTGGTGTGGTAATCTAAAAGTGTGAAGCTTGTGTTAGTTGGCAGGGGTGAACCTGGATGTATGTGCAGTTATTCAGTCTTCATACATATGATGGAGGTATGGGAGGAGGCAGGGAAACAACTCCCTGGCTTGGGATGATTTGAGACAGTTTGTATACACAGATTACTTTCCTTCATATCCACCTGCCAGCAAGAAGACCATAGCAACCTGGGATGCAATATGAGGAAATGAGTCGGAAGTGGCCTGGTTCCTAAGAAGATCGAGTTGCTATCAGAGTTAGTAGGGAAGAAGATGATACTACACACACATTCAGTCTCTTAGGACCCTTAATTTCCCTGGAAGAGGGGTGGTCAAGGCAATGCCAAAAGTGGCCTGCCTGGCTATGCTGCCTTTTTTTTTTTTTTTTTTTTTTTTTGGCCACAGTTATGAGCTCATGGCTCTCTCCTTCTTTGTGGTGAGTTTCAAATTGTGAACTGATCCTTTCAGCTCTTCCAGCCCTTAACTCTATTGTCTCTGGGCCTTATTTCAGTAATGTCTTTTAATTTTTATTAAAACTTATAAATGTGTGAGACTATTCTGTGTCTATCTCTCTCCATCCGACTTATTTCATTTAACGTAATAGATTCCATGCGCACCCATGTATAGGAAAATTTCATTACCTCATCTTTCCTGATGGCTACATAATATCCCATTATGTATATGTACCACAGCTTCTTTAGTCATTCATCTGTTGAAGGGCATCTTGGTTGTTTCCAGAGTCTGGCTTTTGTAAATAGCACTGAATGAATATAGGTGTGAGGAAGGAATTTTTTAATTGTATTTTTGTGTTCCTAAGGTATATCCCTAGGAGTGGAATAACTGGGTCATATGGAAGTTCAATTTCCAGTTTTTGAAGAATCTCCATACTGTTTTCAAGAAAGACTGGATTAAATGGCATTCCCAGCAGCAGTAAATAAGAATTCCTTTCTCTCCTCATCCTTGCCAGCACTGATTGTTCTTGTTCTTTGTGATGTGTGCCAGTCTCTGTGGTGTGAGATGGTACCTCCTTCTAGTTTTGATTTACATCTCCTTGATAATTAATGATATAGAGCATTTTTTCATGTGTCTTTTGGCCATTTGTATTTCTTCTTTGGCAAAGTGTCTGTTCATTTCTTCTCCCCATTTTTGATGGAGTTTTATATATATATATATATATATATATATATACATACATACATATGTATATATTTGGGTTTTTGGTCACACCCAGCAGCGCTCAGGGGTTTCTCCTGGCTCTACACTCAGAAATCATTCTAGCAGGCTCGGGGAACCATATGGGATAGCTTTAGATGCTCAAGATTTTGCAAAAATGATGCACAAAGTTACCCAATGTGTGGTCAAAAAAAGGCAGCATAGGCAGGCCACTTTTGGCATTGCCTTGACCATCCCCCTTATACATAAGGCCATTTATACCTCAGAATACCTCTATAACCACACATAGATAATTCATCTAGATAATATCTATACCTAGAGTATTATATAGTATTGCTTATTGAGCCCACAGATGTTGATACTTCTTGAAGATATGAGACTAATTAAAATAAATAAAACCAGAAAGGCAAATACATTTCATTTTACTTCAAAGAGGAAAGTACAGAAACAAACAAAAGAGAAAAAGCAAACCTTTAGATTCTGACAAAAGTAAGGGATTAGCAGAGAAGAGGGAAATAGGACATGATGGGTAGAATGAGTCAGTTCTATGGTAATGAGTGGAAACTGGACTTGGTGACAATTACATGCAGTCTGTACAGATGTCAAAATATAAAGCCACATGCTTGAAATTTATCTAAGCAAAAGTGCCTCAAAATAAATTGTATTGTGATCACGTATTTATGCCTCAACCTCCTTGAAATGATTATAAATAGTTAGAATTTCCAAAAACAGTAAAAAACATTCTTTATAATAATCATTCCATACAATAGTGACTATGTCATTACATTTGTCCAAATCTAGTATGTAAACCACGAAAAAAGTTTTGGCAAAATAAGTAATTTTTAGTCACACTCAGCAATATTCAGTGCTTATTCTTGCCTCTATCTTTGGGGATCATTCCTGACAATCAGGGAACATATTCAGTGCCAGGGATCAAATTAGGGCCATCACATGCAAAGAAAGACTTAATGTTTGTTATCTCATGTACTAGTTCTCCATCCTAACCTACCAAAATTAAAACCCAGAGTAAGCAATATTGATTCCAGGTGAGAATAAATTACCAAATTAAGCTCATCTAATATTATGAATGTATTTCTTGGTAGAGAATGGAAAGAGCAGGACAGGTTATGCCCAAGTATCAAATTGAAACTTTTTACTTTTTACTCAGTCTCACTCTAAGCCAAACATTTCTTCAAAAATTGTGTACCTAACTCTCAAAACTTCCTAAGGCTATTGTTTTCTGTCACTGTAACCACAATGCATGGCATACAGAAGGGTTAAATAAATGCATGTCACCAGAGATCATGAATGGAAGGACAACCTCTTTCTCATGGGAATGAGGAAACAGATCTGTTGAAACAGATATTAGGAAGCTGTGAAGTGAGCTGAGGAGGAGAGTCTGAGAAAAGGTCAGTTGGGGTAACCGGAGAGGAAGCTTCCAAGCAAGGGAACAAGACAGGAGGAGTTGAGTCCCAGACCAGGAGGTCTACTCAAGAAGAGAAACATGCAGCACAGTGGAAGCTTTGACAGAGCTTGAGAAGGCAAGAGTAAAGAAGTTGGTAGCCAGATAGGGAGCCCCCACATTGTACATTTCTACAATGAAATCAGAGCAAATATAAAAAGCTCAAAGGCAAGATTTTTTATAATAAAATTTTATTCTAGATACTGTGTCTTACAGTAGTATTAGTGGCAATTTCATCCATACAAGGTTCCAACATCACACTTCTCACCAGAGTGTCCTACACCACTGTCTCAGGATGCCCCCACTCAATAATCTACTCCCTACCCCATTCTTATTGCCCCACCATGGTAAGCTCAATTCTGTAGATAAGGTCTCAGGCTATGTTGTCTTTGGCCATTTGTTGTTTCCTTACTTCATTTATTTATATTCCACACATTAGATAAATCACTCTATCTTTTCTTCTCTTTCTAGGTGATTTTACTCAGCATGATGTCTTCTCATTGCATCCATGTAATAACAAATTGCATGATTTCATTTTTTCTTAGAGCCAAGTAGTATCCCATTGTATGTGTATGTATATATATATATATATTTGTGTATATATACATATATCACAGTTTATTCATATAGTCATCTGTTCTTAAACACTGTTTATAGATTTTTGGCTATGTGAAGAGTATTGTAATGAATAAAGGAGCAGAAGTATCTTTTCATAACAAAGTTTTGAGACCAGACTAACAAGGTCTGCCTATTTCAGAAGGTACACTAGGCTGTTTGAAGGAGAAAGAGGACACTCACAATCGGTCTCAAGGACAGAGAGGTAGATTCTAGGAAAATCAGGAAACATTCGTCAGCCAAACATAATGCAAAGGGAAAACTCATTGAGTAAAATTACTCTGCAAGAACAAGGACTGTAACGTCACAGGGAACGACTCCAAGAGACTCTTTAGTGGCAATTTCTTTTGCCAGGGATCAAAGCCTATGACATAGTTTTAGAAACTGGACAATTAATGATTTATTTTGGAAGAAAGATCTGAAAGAGTGGGGAATTGAGTACTACCAGCTGTGTTGTAATGCCAGAGAGAAAAGAACACACTTTTAAAACAAAATGACTACAACAAAGTTCTTACACTCTTCCATCTTGCCTAAATAAGAAGTTAGGAAGGTCACCTCATCAATCTGGTTGTATGATCTTGCATAAAATACTTTATCTCCTTGAGTTAATTTCATTATTTGTTAAAAGGGGCCAAAAATGTTTAATTTGCAATCATTACTAGGATTAAATTGTCAAGTATACTCAGTGCTTTGGGATAGTGCCTGGCAGAAAATTTCCATAAGTAACACAGTGACAACTATGTCATTGCTGCTATTCTATAACTTCAATAAAATGTCCTTCTTCAGCATCCATACCATAGTCTCTATGGCATCATACCATAGTCAAGAATTTAGTACTAACCCTCAAAAAAAAAAAAAAAGGAATGCCATGAAATTTTTTTTGTTCCCAAATTCACAATACAGACCAGGCAAGGATCTGGGTTGAGGTGTATATGGGGTGCATTTACTGTACCTCCTCTTTCTATACAGTCAGTGTGAAGAACACAGCCTGTGGTAAGAATTGGGAGGCCTTATCTTTTCTTTTCTTTTTTGATTTTTTTAACTATTTTTTAACACCCCCTTCACCAGTGCAACTTTCCCACCACCAATGTCCCAAATCTCCCTCCCTCCCAACCCACCTCCACCGCCATGAAATTTTATCAGAATAATCTCTTTAAGATAACTTTAGAATTTTTTTATTCTGAGCCATCTCTAAGCAGATGGTAAGGCTAATATTGATTTAAATACCCTTCAAAAGGTTTTCTATTGTACATGAGCTTCTATCCTAATGAAGAAAGGATGTGGCAATATTTTTTATGGCCCAAAGCAGAGTGGCAAAAATGTCAAGTGAGCTCCACAATGGACAGGTTTAAGAGTCAAAGCACTAACATAGGCTACTGAATACTGTATATGAAGTAATATCTAACTAAAAAATGTCTAAAAATTGAATGGATTCAAGACATCAAGCACACACACATTCACTTATTAATATAATTTTTAGGGCCAGAAAAGATGGCCAACTTACGCACAGATAACTCTAGTTTGAGATAACTGGCCAGATAACTTGTGCAAGGTGACAACCCACTTTCCATCCACAAAAGTAGAGCTTCACTGAGATAGTCAGGTAATACATCAGGGGAGATGAGTCAGGGTATGTGGCAAGATGGTGCTAGGAGCTTGGAAACAGACTGCAAAGAAATCTGGATATTAGGTTGGAGATAGCTGGCTAACTTTCTTTATTAGATACATGAAATTAGAAATTAAGTGTGGTGAGAAGTAAATGTGTATTGAGAGAAAAACTGTTCCATTCTCATTTTACTTTTGTTTTATTGTTTGTGTTTTGTTGTGCCAGGGTTCAAACCAGGTTTTATGCAGGTAAGACCACTCAGCTTCTACCACTCATTCATTGTGCAGTTGTTAAAAGAAAGAATAAAGATTAATTTGCATTTTACTTTTGTTTTATTGTTTGTGTTTTGTTGTGCCAGGGATCAAACCAGGCTTTATGTAAGTAAGACCACTTAGCATCTACCATTGATTCATTGTGCAGCTGTTAAAAATAAGAAGGATTAAGCTTAACAAAATCTTAGCAAACTGAATCCAGCAACACATCAAAAATATTATACATCATAACCAAGTTGGTTTCATCCCAGAAATGCAAGGATGGTTCAATATATGTAAATCAATCAACATTATACACCATATCAGTAAAAGAGAATATAAAAATCACATGATAATATCAATTGATGCAGAGAAAGCATTTGACAAAATCCAACACCATTCATGATTAAAACCCTCAACAAAATAGGCATGAAAGGATTTTTCCTCAAGATATTAACAGCTATCTATAAAAAAGCCCACAGCCAACATTATTTTTAATGGAAAAACTGAAAGCATTTACACAAAGGTCAGGCAGTAGGTAAGGCTGTCAATTGTCTTCACTCTTATTTGACATAGTATTGGAAGTCCTAACAATAATCATAAGACAAAGAGAGAAGAAAATCAAAGGAATCGAAATCAGAAAAGAGGAAGTCAAACCATCTCTATTTGCAGATGACATGATGATATATATTGAAGACCCTAAAGAGTCTAGAGAAAAGCTTCTAGAAACAATAACCAATACAGCAAAGTGGCTGGCTACAAGTCAATACACAAAAGACAGTTGCATTCCTTTATACAAATAACAACTAAGAAAAGAAAGAGATCTAAGTGTCTACCCCACTTAAAATAGTGTCTAAAAGTATCAAATATCTAGGACTCAACCTAGCAAAAAAGGTGAGCCACCTATAACACAAAAAACTTCAAAACACTTTAGAAATAAACTGAAGAAAACTTAAAGAAATGTAAAAACATTTCATGCTCATGAATTGGAAGAATCAGTATTATCAAAATGACCATCTTACATAAACTATGATATGCAATGCATTCAATTAAATGATTGATTCAATCATTCAATAGATTCAATGCAAGCCTTATTTAAATTCAGGCAACATTCTTCCTAGACTTAGAACAATTAATTATAAAGTTTATATGAAACCATAACAGATTTAGGTTAACTAAATCCATTTTGAAAAACACAAAACTGGGAGGCATCTCATTACCTAATTTGAAACTCTATTACGAAGTCATAGCGATCAAAACAGCATGATACTGGAACAAAGACAAACTTTCAACCCAATTGGTCCAAATAAAATATCCAGTGACAAACTCTCACGTTTATGGTCAATTAATGTTTGACAAAGAAGCCAAGAACTTTTTTTTTTCATTTTTATTTAAACAAACATGACTGTAGTTGGGTTTTAGTCATCAAAAAACATCCCCCTTCACCAGTGCAACATTCCCACCACCAATTCACCCTATATCCCTCCACCCACACCCCCTGCCTGTACTCAACACAGGCATTCTACTTCTCTCACTCACTAAAATCTGACCTTCTGACCCTCATCTCTAGGCATTATTACAATAATTTTTTTATTTTTCTTAAAACCCATAGATAAGTGAGACCATTTTGTGTGTGTCTCTCTCCCTCTGATTTATTTCACTTAGCATAATAGTTTCCATGTCCATACATGTATAGGAAAATTTCATGACTTCATCTCTCCTGATGGCTACACAATATTCTATTGTGTATATGTACCACAGTTTCTTTAGCCGTTCATATGTTGAAGGGCATCTTGGTTGTTTCCAGAGTCTGGCTATTCTAAATAGTGTTGTGATGTATATAGGCGTAAGGAAGGGATTTTTGTATTTTGTTTCTGTGTTCCTAGGGTACCCTAGGAGAGGTATAGCTGGATCAAATGGGAGCTTAATTTCCAGTTTTTTGAGGAATCTCCCTATTGTTTTCCATAAGGCCTGGACTAGATGGCATTCCACCAGCAGTGAATGAGAGTTCCTTTTTCCTTGCATCCCCACTAGCACTTATTGTTCTGGTTTTTTGTGATGCGTGCCAGTCTCTGTGGCATGAGATGGTACCTTATTGTTCTTTTGATTTGCATCTCCCTGATAATTCGTGATGTGGAGAATTTTTTCATGCACTTTTTGGCCATTTGTATTTCTTCTTTGAGAAGAAGCCTGTTCGTTTTTTATGGGGTTAGATTTTTTCTTATTAAGTTCTGTCAGTAATTTGTATATCTTAGATATTAGCCCTTTATCTGATGGATATTGGATGAATAGTTTCTCCCATTCTGATGGTGGCTTTTGTATCCCAGTCACTATTTCCTTTAAGGTGTAGAAGCTTCTCAGCTTAATATAGTCCCATCTGTTTATCTCTATTTCCACTGGTATGGAGAGTGCTTGAAGATGTCTTTAGTCTCAGTGTTATGGAGTGTTTTACCTACATGTTGTTCAATATACCTTATGGTTTCAGGTCTCATAACCAGGTCTTTAAATCCATTTACAATTATACCTTTGTGCACGGTGTTAGATGGAGGTCTGAGTTCGCTTTTTTGCAAGCAGCTGACCAGTTGCTCCAATACCACTTGTTAAAGAGGTGTTGCTCCATTTTGCATTTCTTGCCCCTTTTTCAAAGATTAATAGATTGTATAACTAAAGCACATTTTCTGAATATTCAAGTAAGATAGGAGAGGAAGAAATAAAGCTCTCACATTATTATCTGACATGATAATATGTTTAGAAAATCCTAAAGACTTTACCAAAAAGCTTATAGAAACAATAGATTCATATAGCAAAGTGACAGGCTACAAAAATCAATGGCCTTATACAACAATAATGATAGGGAAAAGATGAACATTAAAAGCAACACCATTCACATTAGTATAGGACCTATACAAAGAAAACTACAAAACCCTGCTTCAAGAAATAAAAGGGGACACAAGAAAATGGAGACACATACCCTACTCATGGATCGGCAGGATTAACATAATTAAAATGGCAATACTCCCCCAAAGTATTGTACAGATTTAATACAATCCCTCTAAGAATACCCATGACATTCTTCAAAGTAGTGAATCAAACACTTCTGAAATTCATTAGGAACAACAGACACCCACAAATAGCTAGAGAAACCTTTGAGAAAAAAGTATGGGAGGCATCACTTTCCCAATTTTAATTTTTTTTTTGGTTTTTGGGTCACACCCGGCAGTGCTCAGGGGTTACTCCTGGCTCCATGCTCAGAAATTACTTTCCCAATTTTAAATTGTATTACAAAGCTATAATCATTAAAACAGTTTGGTACTGATAAAGGAGCCAAGAACTTGAAATTAAATAAAGACATTCTCTTCAATAAATGGTGTTGGAACAATTGAATAACTATGTGTAAGAAATTAAAGATCGATCTATATCTCACACCTTACACAAGAGTCAATTCTAAGTGGATTAAAGACTTTAAGATTAGGCCCAAATCCCTAAAATTCATTTAGGAAAACCAAGGCAGAACACTCTAAGACTTAGACCTCAAAGAAGTCTTCAATGATAGGATACCAAAGGCAAGGACTAGAGCATCGAATATTAATAAATGGGACTACATCAAACTAAAAAGTTTCTGTATGACAAAAGAAACACAGGCTAAAATTAGAAGACATATAACTGAATGGGAGAAAATTTTGAACTCAACACCTTAAATAAAAGTTTGATATCTAGTATATACAAAGTTATCACAAAGGTTAACTTCACAAAACCTAAAATCTCCATCAAAATATGGGGAAAGTAAATGAACAAACACTTCTCTGAGTAAGACAGATGGCCAATAGACACATGAAAAAAAAAAATCTCATCATCACTTTTCATAAGGAAATCCAAATCAGGACAACAATGAGATATCCTCTTACACCAACGAGGATGGTACATATTAAAAATACTGGTAATTTCTTTTCTTTTGGGAGGGATATGGTGAGAAAGAAACTCTCATCTACTGCTGGTAGGAATGTTGCCTGGTCCAACCTTTATGGAAAACAGTATGGAGGGTTCTCACTAAACTCAAAATTAACCAAGGAATCCATTCAATCCCTCTTCTGGGTATGTATCCCCAGGACAGAAAAAAATATTCATCCAAAAGGATTTATGCACACCACTATTTATTGAAGCAGTCAGTACAATAACTAAGACTTCGGATAAACCTAGATGTCCAACAACTTATGATTGATTATAAAGATGTGGTATGAATGTAAATATAAATAATGTAATACTACATAGTTATAAGAAATGATAAAATTATACAATTTGCAGCAACATGAATGGAACTGGAAGTTATGTTAAATGAAGTAAACCAGAAGAAGGATAAATTCAGAGTGATATCACTTTTGTATCGAACACCTTTGGTCTCAAAATATAGCTAGGGAAAAAAAAGAACTGACTGGAGAAGCAGAAACACAAACATAAAAGGATGAAGACCAGGGGCCAAGCAAACTCAAGTGTATTGGTAGAGTTTAAAAAAAGGACAGAGGGGCTAGAGAGATAGCACAGCGGTACTGTGTTTGCTTTGCATGCAGCTGATTTAGGACAAATGGTGGTTTAAATTCCAGCATCCCATATGGTCCCCATGTCTGTCAAGAGTGATTTCTGGGGAGCCGGGAGGTGGCGCAGGAGGTAAGGTGCCTGCTGCCTTGCCTGCGCTAGCCTAGGACGGACCACGGTTCGATCCCCTGGTTCCCATATGGTCCCCCGTGCCTGCCAGGAGCGACTTCTGAGCGCATAGCCAGGAGTAACCCCTGAGCGTCACTGGGTGTGGCCCAAAAACCAAAAAAAAAAAAAAAAGTGATTTCTGAGTGCAGAACCAAAAGTAACCCCTAAGTACCACCGGGTGTGACCCAAAAACCAAAGAAAGAAGAAAAAAGGACAGAGCTAAATATTCAAGCCAAAGTCAACAACAATGGAATCAAAAATCCTAAACTCTAATAATCTAAACTTTAATTGAACCTATTATACTTACTGGCTGACTGGCAAAGGGTGGTGATTGGTATACAATCTGGGAACATGTGGAGGAAGGTCAACACTGATGGTGGAATTGGCCCTGCTTCATTGTATGTATGAAAACCAACTATGAAGAACTTGTAATCACAATGGTTTCAATAAAATAAAATTTATTTTAAATAAAAGGTGATTGAAGAAGAATGATAGATAGGAAGACATTTTAAAAAGAAAGAGGAACTGATTAATGAATAAAAATAGTAGAGATAGACAAATAACAAAGAGATGAGACCAGACATGAGGAGTAGGGGCTAAAGCAATCAGGCCTTATTTAAAACACTCAGCATCTTCTTTTATGTATTTATGAAAGCAATGTGGCTCACTCCCACCAGTTGCTTTGTGTTGTCCTCAGGCCACCTGATTCCTCAATAAAGGACTGTCACAAACATTTCACACTGTAAAAAGAGAAAAGGGTATAATTATTTTCTGGTATGAATTATGCAATGGAGCTCTAAGTCCCCCCATTGAGGGTGTATTCTTCAAAATAATTTTTTTGCAAACCAAGATCATGACTGATGTCACTCTCCATCAGAAACAGTGAGGAAGCTGCTCTGATCATAGTCCCTGGCTTGCCCACAGACTAGTTCTGTGATCTTGGGCAATTGACTTAATCTAGCTGGACATCTGTTTGTAAATTTGCAAACCGAGAAGGTTGAACTGGATGTCTTCCAAGCTTGCTTGCAGTGCTGCTAACATTCTAGATCCTGTGGTTCTACGAACCCATGCTTATTTATGTATCACTTTTCGCAACGCCCAAATGGTATTAGCCGTCTTGCTAACCAAGTCAATACTATTTTATTTATTATATTTCTATGAAGTGAATAGGTTATTTATTTTCTCCTAGAACAACTTGTACCAATGTGCACAGTAAATCTCTCTTCCTTTGAACTCCCCAAACATTTAAACTAGGCACCTCTTAGTGTGCCTCTTAGATTCTGCTTTATTCTATGATTATTCAGGAAAATGCCTGTTGTCCATTCTGGATGTTAAGCTCTTTAAATGCTTCCTAGAAAACTAGCTGCAGAAATAAAGAGCTGCTGGGGTAACTTTCATCTTTGTTGTATCTCCCAAAACCCAGGATAGTGCCTTGCCAAGGACTAATGTTCTTTACATATTTATGGATCAAATGTGTGCATGAAGAATAAGTAAATGACCAATAAACGCAATGCATCAAATGAGTCTACTTTAGACTAACCCCATCATATTCCTATCCCAACATACCAGGAATTCTTGATTAAAATGTTTGCTTAGAAACTAAGCACTGACCCCAACTTCATGCAAATGGTCCCCAACAAACAGGAACTCTAGGAGAATAGGCTTAGTAGGAAAGCAAATGGAAAAGGAGTGACTAGGTGGGTCAGAAGCCAGTAATTGCTCTAAATGTGTCTAATTTGGAGAGGTGAATCCACCAGTGTGAAAAATAATGGACTTAAAAGGTAAAGGCAGGACTTCGTGTAAACAATGAGATGAAGGAAGAGTCTCATGTTGAGAAAAAAGGGGGCGGCAGGTTGGGCCCCTGAACTTCCTACGCAGGGAAGTCTAATAGTAATGCCAAGTAGGCAGCAAGGAGGAAGAAGCTTGGAGTAGCCAAGGCAGTTTCAAATTGATTTCACTCTCATGGCGTAAGGGAGAAACACCCAGGCAGAGAGGCTGGACTTTTGTAGTAGGAGGCTAAATGGAGAGAAATGCAGAGAACTGCCAGCGATTGCACAGCTGGGGAGGTAAACAACTGCCCAGATGTTTTAAAGCTAACCTGTGTGGCCTCCCAGATACATGCCAGTTATCAAGACTGATGACTCAGCAAAGGCCTCTGCTTGTGTTTATGAATGCGTGGTGGTGTGTGCAGGACACTCAGTGTGGGGAACACAGACATACAAGATAGGAAAAAATAAAGCGCTCCTACTTTTCAGAAAGCTCAGTAGGAACCTGGGAAAGTAACAGGAGCCTGGTAGAGAGGTGAGAGGGAGTTTGCAGGAACCAGTCAGAACCCAAAGCTAGATGTTCTGTGCTGTGATTGATGAATTGTGGCTCAAGGGTGTAGCCTTTGAGAACGTCCTGTTCCTGTCAGCTCAGAGAGCAGGCGGCCTTAGCAGCCTGGCACAGTGGCCTGACTTTAACTCTTTTGTAAGACAGGCTTTTGCAGCCTGCTTCGGCATGCTGGGGCTGTGTGGCCCTGAATTCTTGGCACCATTCACAGAGCTCCCGCCTGTGAACAGCCTCTCAATTCACACTGCTCCCAGAGCATTCGCCCTCACAATTGAGCGAACTGAAATGTGAAGCCACCACTGTGAGAGCAGTTGCCAAGAGAGTAGTTCACTGCAGCTCAGTGGCTGGGAACTGAGTGAAGGCTGCAGGCAAGGCAGGTGCCAGGCCATCTTCGGTCATCCCCAAGGCTTCCTCCAACCTCAGGTGGGTAAACTTCCATCCGCTTTCCCAAAATGTGAGATCAGTCACTGTTTTCATGTGAATAAATATGGGAGAAAAATAAAAAAGCACTAGCGAGGTCACATAAACAAAACCTCAGCTCACAGAACTCAAGACTGGCAGACACCTGGCTGGTGTGAGACATTCTAAATCATTTGCTAGAACAGCCTGAAACAAGCATGTCTCTAGAATAGACTTTAGTCATGGAAGAAAGAAGAGAATGAGGGAGGGAAAAGGTGTCTAAAAGGAGCCACTTTTGAGTATGGCTGCTGAGGTGGTGGGAGAGAAACAGGAAGCAGACAGATGGTAGGAGGCAAGGAGGCAAGAGCCCTTGACCCTAGCCAGCTCAGGGACTACCCAGGGACAAAGGAGGCCAGTGTCCATAGCTGGCTGGGCAGGACAGCAAGTCCTGGAGGTAGGGCAGAGGCTGGCCATGGGTTACGACACAGAGGCGCCCTTTGGAAGTGGGCAATGAATAAGGACCCAGACAACATGCTGAGAAAGGAGGCAATTCCTTGGGAATCAGCAAAGAACATTAAAGAGCTATTAAAAGGACTGTAGAGATCTTGGTCCAGGTCTAAAGTTTTTTGCAAGATGATTAGAAAATGTGGCTACAGGGGTCTTGACAGTGAGAGAGCTGCCAACTCTGTCTCTGTCTCTTTCCCTGTTTCCTTTTTCTCATTCTCATTCTCACAATACCAACTAAGAAAGTGTTGAGGAAAGCTACCAAAATAGCTGAGGAAGGAAGATAAATAATTGATTGGAGCCATGCCAATCTCTTTAGATGTCCCATCTTGGCATGCTTAATTTTCTTTATCAGTTTGTAATTCCTACTTGTTCTTTTTCGTTCTTTTTGAGTCACAACTGGCTATACTTGGGACTTATTCCTGGATATGAGCTCAGGGATCACTACTGAAAGTACTTGGGGATCATATGAGGTGCCAGGGATCAAATTCAGGTCAGCCACTTGCAAGACAAGTGCCCTACCCACTTCACTCTGTGAACACCACCTCCCCAACCTACACTCATTTTTCATTTTTACTACACTTCTCAGTCCTGAAATAAAACCGTTTTAAAATTAAGAAACAAAGCTTCACTTTAAAAAGAACTGAACATTTTTACAAAAATCTCTAAACTTTCAATGGGAAAATTAAATTTGAGATATATATGATATATATGACCTGCTTCTGACCATTAATTAACTTTGTGATTTGGGATGTTTCTGAATGCTACTAAACCTCAGATTTCTTGATTATAAAATATAAATAACACAGACTTTGCATATTTTCTAAATCACATAAAATGATATATGTGGGGGTCTGGGAGATAGCATGGAGGTAAGGCGTTTGCCTTTCATACAAAAGGTCATCGGTTCAAATCCCGGTGCCCCATATGGTCCCCCATGCCTGCCAGGAGCAATTTCTGAGCATGGAGCCAGGAGTAACCCCTGAGCACTGCCGGGTGTGACCCAAAAACCAACAAAAAATGATATATGTGAAGTACTGAACAGTATCTAGATACTAGTAGTGAATAAATAATCCTCCTTTTCCAAATATATATCATGTATACACATATACATATGTTTCAGTGCAGTTGGTGGTGTGAAATATATAGATTTCTTTGCTATCATATTTTCTTAGTACAAACTTTCTCCCAGAAAATGGGAGAATCTGATAAAACATACAACAAATAAATTATCTATCACAGGGAAGACAGTTTTAATAAGACAAAGTAGCAAATATAATATGCCCTGCCTAGACTATTGTAAACCTGACATATTATCTTATCCCCCACTTTCACACCATCTTTTAGTGAGTTTGCTTTAGTGATGTTAAAATACTGTCTGGTTCCTCACAATGTACAGTTTATATATATATATATATATATATATATATATATATATATATATAATTTTATTTAAGTACCATGATTACAAGCATGTTTGTAATTGGGTTTTAGTTATAAACAGAACGACCCCCATCACCAGTACAACATTCCCACCACCAAAGCCTCCCCTCCTCAGAGTTTTCTTGACCCTAAACACCGCATGAATGCTTGAGAAAAAGAGGCGTAAAGCATTGATCCTTACCTTGAAATGTGGCTGATGAACAAGTAGTATTAACACTATCTGATAGTTTATTAGAAATGAAAATTCTAAATGCACTAAATCAAAAAGTCTGAAACTAAGTTCATGAAATTGATGTTTTTAACAAACCCAAGTAATTATTTTCTTTGTTTTTGCTAGACTGATCTTGCACATGCAAGGCAAGTGATGTACCAATAAACTAAGTCCCTGGTACCTTTCAGGTGTTTTTGTTAAATAGTTTAGTTTGGGTTGGGAGATAAGAGGCTACAAGGAGGGTGTAGAGGTGTGGCAAATCAATATATGTAAACCTCAAAGCAAACAACACTGAAAGTACGAACTAAACTATAACAATAAAACTTAAAAATGTACCTAGTGAGAAGGCATCTGGAGGATGAGAAGATACCTAGGGACATTAATGGAGGGAAGTTGGAGTTGGTGGTATTATAACATCATGTGTCTAATACTAAACTATATTGATAACTTTGTAAATCGCAGTGCCTTAATAAAAAATTAATTTTAAAAAATAAATGTTCTTTCTGTAGTAAAAAAAAGGTTCAAGTTTGACAACTATTAACTAAAGTAGTGCTTCTTCCTAACAAAAATAAGTGATGATAGTCTGAGTAATATGACCGCAGATTAAAGACTCCAAACTTTTAGGGCAGTCTGTCGGCCACCTGTTTGCATGGCCACTTAGCAAAGAAGAAAGCCAGTGTGCCTTATCACAAAAAAGCATCCTTCCCAAAACAAATGTAGTGGCAATACTGCTTTCAACCCTGATTTAGAATTGAGCACAACTAACAAGAGAAAGACAGAGAGACAGAGAGAGGAGAGTCCCAACACAGGTGCTCTAGTATTGCTCAAACACAAGATTTGTTATCTATTTCTCCAAGCACCACCATCCTCAAACTAGAGAATTACCTCCCACTTGCACCTGGCTTATTTTCATTCAGCACTAAGGAGAATAGATCTATTAAAGGTACTATTGTGGGCCAGTTGAGAATTGTTCAATGGGCTGAGTGCATGTTTTGCATGCACTTTTGTAGGAAGCCCAAATTTAATCCACAGCTCTAAATTGTCCCTGAAGTACAACAAAAATAAATTCTGAACACAAAGCTGGGGGTAGCATCTAAGCTGTGAGTAGCAGTGATAGAATGACCTACCAATCCTATACACCCTTTCCCAAAAAAGCAAATAAAATTGTGATTAGTAACCAAGTTTTCATCTAAGTAAAGCTTTATTCCATAGCCCCAAGAGTTTAGTTGATCAAATAGATATGCTATAATTTTCCAAACAGCAGGAAGCCAGAGCCAGCTACTTCCCTGGCTCCTTCCTCCTTTCTCAGAAAATATTTTATATCAAATGCTTGAATAAACTAGTCCCCCAAATTTAAAAGATTCAAATGTAATAGTAGCCTGGCATTTCTTTCTGTCTATAATCCAGACTCCAAAGGGCCTCTTCTTCTCACTCACCAAACCCATTCCTATGTCTACCAGCCAATTTCTCTCTCAGCTTTTACTACTTCACCTTCTATTCCAACCAGAAAAAGCACAGTTCTTGTTCAAACTAGCCAGAAACTAACACAGGAGAGTTTGGCTGCAAA
>PVKC010000700.1:0-60907 GCA_004027635.1 Crocidura indochinensis
GAAAAATCTGACTCCTAGTAAATGATTCTATAAGCATTGCTTTGTCTTTTCTTTACTTAAGAACTTAGTGAGAACTTGCCCGCTGAAGGTAGAGAGACCATAATTATGAATCAAGTCCTGCCCTATATAAAGGTAAATCTAACCTTTTATTTCCCTCCATTCAATAAGAAAGTCAATTTTGTTATGTATCCCTTGACAGGGGCGGGAGGGTTAGGGAGTGCGCACACTAATGCCAGTACTCTGAAACCATGGGGATACTGGGGATTGAACCTGCAGTTCCCACATACAGAGTATGTTCTCTCCGCTAGCTGGCCCTTGTTTGTTTTATATCAAAGCTCTCAGTTTATAGATAGAGAAGGGATGAACGGATAAGTTAATGTGTGGCATCATTATCCCGTTTGAGCACTTTTTAGTGCTTTGTAATTGTAAATTACTCTTGGTGTATACCGACTAGAGAGAGAGAACAGAGTGGGGAGGGCACTTGCTTTGCACACAGCTCATCACAGTTTAATTCCCCATGTTCTATATGTTTTTCCAAGCTCTGCTAAGGTTAATTCCTGAGTGTAGAATCAAGATTACCCCTGGGGTGGGGCAGAGAGATAGTCCAGCGGTAGGGCGTTTGCCTTGCACACAGCTGATCTAGGATGGACCTTGGTTAAATCCCGCCATCTCACATGGTCCCCCATGCCTGTCAGGAGCAATTTCTGAGCGTAGAGCCAGGAATAACCCCTGAGCACTGCGGGGTGTGACCCCAAAAAAATAAACCGAAAAAATAAAGCAAACAAAAAAGAATACCTCTGAGAATCACTGGGTATGCCTCCGAAACAAACAAACAAAAATAGATGGTTTCAGGCACCAGTTAATAAATCTTTTAAAATTCTTCGGGAGATGCTATGGAAGTTTTATTATAATGCAAAAATAACATCTTTCAATTTTTATTTTATTTTATTTTAGGAGCTAGTATCTGACACAAACCAGCATGTGAAATCAGCGTTAGCTTCTGTCATTATGGGGTTGTCTACCATTTTGGGCAAAGAGAACACCATTGAACATCTTCTACCTCTATTTTTAGCCCAGTTAAAGGATGAGGTAAGTGGCTATAAAATTCTATTTCTTTGATGGTCAGTGATTTGGTTTCGTTTTGGTTTGGGGTTTCAGTAAAATAGAACTCAAAACAGGGATGAAGAGATTGTGGGGGGAGGGAATTAATTATTTTAATCACTGATAACGTCTCTGGGATTAGTAATTTCCCAGAAAATGGGCTGGGAAACTGTTAATGCCGGTAAAGTGTCTCTGTCATCCTGGGCCCTCGACTCCTACTTCTCTGTAGTGGTTTTTTTTCTCTTTAAAGCTAATGTATCTTTATGGGGCCCGGGAGATAGCATGGAGGTAAGGTGTTTGCCTTTCATGCAAAAGGTCATCGGTTCGAATTCCGGTGCCCCATATGGTCCCCCGTTCCTGCCAGGAGCAATTTCTGAGCATGGAGCCAGGAGTAACCCCTGAGCACTGCGAGTGTGACCCAAAAACCAAAAAAAAAAAAATCAAGTATAATTGTATCTAGTGCTTTTTTGCGGTGTTGGGATGGAGCCCAGTGTTCATAAATGTGAGGCATTCACTCTGGTTATTAGCACAACACCCTGCTCAGCTGACACGTCCTGAGTTCTCTTTAGTGCTTGGAATGATTAGTTAATGTTTTGTTTGTGTTATATGTAATCTGCGGCAGTATTAGGTCGGTCTTATTATTAACCCTACGTGACAAGGCAGCAGAAGGCACAGCAAATTTAAATAAATCGTTCATAAATAAATAAATAAACAAACAAACCACTCACGCTCTTGGTATTATTGCAGGTATTTACTATCCGGGAGAGTTTTCATTGAAAGTTCTGGTTAAGATAAATGACATGTGTGCTTTGAATTATATATACTTAATAATTAGTATTTCTTTCAAAGACTACACTTTCTTTTAACCTGGGCCAGTTTTATTTTAATATTTATTTAGCAGGTTTGCCCTCACATGACAGTAGACTGAATATTGGGTAGAGAATTGATTATTTTATGTTCTCTTGGGGTTTTGTACTTACAGTGTCCCGAAGTTCGTTTGAATATCATTTCCAACTTGGATTGTGTAAATGAAGTGATTGGTATTCGCCAACTCTCTCAGTCTCTCCTGCCTGCCATTGTGGAGTTGGCTGAGGATGCCAAGTGGAGGGTCCGACTGGCCATCATTGAGTATATGCCGCTGCTGGCAGGTCAGCTGGTGAGTTGTGCGCCCCATGAAGTGTCATGTTGCCATCTCATACTTTGGCAGATAGGAGCCCTAATAGTTCCTCCGATTGTGATCATTTAGGACCTAAATGATCCTCAAACTACGGCCTGCGGGCCACATACTGTATTTGTTCCCATTTTGTTTCTTCACTTCAAAATAAGATATATGCAGTGTGCATAGGAATTTGTAGTTTTTGTTTTTACGATAGTCCGCTTCCAATGATCTGAGGGATAGTGAACTGGCCCCCTGTTTAAAAATTTTGAGGACCCCTGAATTTTAGATGAACAAAAGTGTAGTTTGTCCTCACTGCTTGTGAAGTGGATTTTAGTCTTTTTACATGTGTGTGTGTGTGTGTGTGTGTGTGTGTGTGTGTCCCCTGGCTCTGTGGTCATAAGTGTGTGTATGTGTACCTCTGTGCTCAGAAGTGTGTGTGTCCTGGCTCTGTGCTCAGAAGTATGTGTGTGTGTGTGTGTGTGTGTATATATGTGTGTGTTTGTGTGTAAACATCCTGCTCTGTGCTCAGAAATCGCTTCTAGCAGATTTAGGTGATCATATGGGATGCTGGGAATCAAACTCAGGTCTTCTGGGTCGGCCGGTGCAAGGCAAATGCTCCACTGCTATGCTGTCTCACCTGCCCCGATTATTCTTAATCATATTTTATCTCCCCACTCCTTAAAGCAAAGCCTTTAGACCAGTGTTTCCCAAAGTGGCTGAGGTGTTCTGGGTTGCTGAAATGATCCAGGGACGGGTAGTAGTAGTAGCAGCCTTGGGTGTAGTTGGGTGGGGGTGGGGTCATATTCTGTTTTAAGCTCAGAGGTGGTAAATTTCCTAGGGGGTACTGAATGGTATTTTTTTTTTCTTTTCTGGAAAGGGAACAGCTGTAGATCATTTAGTTTGGGAATCTTTGTCTTAGAATGTAGTCAGTTTTTCTAGATATATTCTAGGTTTGGTGGTATTTATAATGTCTCAGTGTTATAACTGAGAGAAAAGGGAACAAGTCAGTGTGTTTTTGCTTAGGGCCGCTTCCCTATTGATTTATATTCTGAACAAAATGATCACTTTCCTACATTTTGGTTAAAGGGAGCTAAATGGGGGCTGGAGCAATAGCACAGTGATAGGTCATTTGCCTTGCACACAGCCAACCCGGGATGGACCCTGTTCGATTTCTGAGCACAGAGCCAGGAGTAACCCCTGAATGCCGCCGGTGTGGCCCAAAAACCCAATAAATAAATAATGTTTAAAAAAATAAAAGGGGAGCTAAATGATCATAATAAATACTGGAAGTTTGTCCTGTTAATATATTTGCTAATGTCCATATTCTAATGTTACCACCTGTTTGAATTTCATGATTAGTTTTATTCTGAAACTACAGTGATTCAAATCTCAATGCTGAGGTTTTTTTTTGTTGTTGTTGTTGTTGCTGAGTTTTAATAGCCACATATTGTTTCTCTTTTTTGATAGATAATTTGATATTTAATATATTCAAATACTGATAGCACTTTTTTTTTTTTTTTTTTTTTTTTTTTTTTTTTTTTTTTTTTTTTTTTTTTTTTTTTTTTTTTTTTTTTTGGTTTTTGGGCCACACCGGCGGCACTCAGAGGTTACTCCTGGCTCTGTGCTCAGAAATAGCTCCTGGCAGGCACGGGGGACTGTATGGGACACCGGGATTCGAACCAACCACCTTTGGTACTGGATCGGCTGCTTGTAAGGCAAATGCCACTGTGCTATCTCTCTGGGCCCAGATAGCACTTATTATAGTGTCCTATAACTTAACTAAAGTCTAGTTAGGAACCACATCAGTAATCATGAGAGTGAGAGTGAGAGTGAGAGAGGAGAGAGAGAGAGAGAGAGAGGAGAGAAGAGCTAGAGAGAGGAGAGAGAGAGAAGGCTAGAGAGAGAGAGAGGAGAGAAGAGAGAGAAGAGAGAAGAGCTAGGTAGGAACCACATCAGTGATCAGAGAGAGACAGAGAAGAGATATATGATGCCTGGTATTAATCAGATAGTTAGCATTTGTTGGTTATTTTTATTATTTGGGTTTTTTTGGCTGTGCTTGGAGGAATGCTGGCTGCTGGCCCTCTTTACTCAAGTTGCTTCCAATGGTACATGCAGTGCTGACAATTGAAAGGGGTCAGCTACATGTAAATAAGAGCTTTAGCCCCCTGTATTGTCTGATTGCAGCTTCAATTTGTTATTCTTTTTTTTCCCCCTTTTTGGGCCATACCTGGTGATGCTCAGGGGTTACTCCTGGCTATGCACTCAGAAATCGCTCCTGGCTTGGGGGACCAAATGGGATGAACTTCAGTTTGTTCTAGGTTAGCCGAGTGCAGGCAAACACCCTACCGCTGTGCCACCGCTCTGGGCCGCCAATTTGTTATTTTATATTCTGTCTTTTTTTTCTATCTAAAGATTTTATATTAGGTGTTCAGTTTATAAATTCAAGACTGGTCTGGCTTGTAGATCAGATAATTGATCAGGTCAGTAAATATAATGTTAAACTAAGTCAGGAAACTAAAAAAGTTAAGAGAATCCCACAATTTGAAATGAAAGGACATTTTTGAGAGCTGACGTGTTAATAAAAGCCTTTGCCAAAACTTGTTCATAATCTATTATTATAAAATCAGCTTGCTTATCTTATCAAGTCTGTTATCAGAGTACTTTTTTGGGGATATGTCTTTTGGCCACATCTGGCAGTGCTCAGGGCTGACTCATGGCATTGCACTCAAGAATTATTTCTGGTGGGCTCAGGGGACTGTATGGGTGCAAGAATCGAATCCAGGTCATTCGATTTGCACGGGAAGTCCTCTACCTGCATTTGGTGTTTGCATGGTCGTCCACGTTCTGCTGGATATAACTGGTGACCCCCAGGCACTGATGAGTTAAGTATAACCCCTGGATTCCCTGAACACTGCTTGGGAGGCCCCCTTTATACCCCCCCACCCCTCCACCCAAAAATAACACGGGTCCCTCATTTGTATGTTCATGGACAAAAGTCTCCCATGTTGTACATGTGGGGGTTGGTGTAGATAAGTGTCTCCACAGCTCACGGAGGGTGGTACCTGCTGAACAGAAGAGCAGATCTTACAGGGCCGTTTTGTCTCTCCCAGTGATACTGTACTGAGGCCATTTCCATTGTTTGTATTTCCCTGTATTATCACTTGCTCTTATGCCTACCTTCTCCAGCCCCTGCTTCTCTCATCATCCCAGAAATATTCTCTTGGATTAGAAAAAAGCCTATTTTTGTTTGTTTTGCAAAACATGGGCCACTTCCTATAGTGTTGGAAGAACTGTTGAAATCTGGCTTCTGGCTTAGTGGAATGGGCTTCTGATTTAGATCAGAAGTTGTGGTGCTTGGTGCCCAGTGGTGTGGGGCCCTCAGGGCTGTTTTATTGGTATTTTGGGCCTCAGGATTATGGTATATGGTGTATGCAGGTAGAGCCAGGGATTAAATTTAAGATCTCAAACATACTCGGTATTGGTGATACTTTTTGCTTTTGCTTAAGGAGATACCAATTAATATCAGTTTCTTAAAGCTTGAAAGGGACACATTTTTGTTTGTTTGGTTTTTGGGCCACACCTGCGAAAGTTCAGGGGTTACTCCTTGCTCTACACTCAGGTATCTCTCCTGCAAGTCTTGGGGACCATATGGGATGCTGGATCAAATCCAGATTGGCTGCATGCAGGGCAAATACCCTATCCATTGTACTATTACTTTTACCCAAAGTGGGGCAGGTTAAAGAACTGCCAACGGTTAAAGGTATTTTTCTGGTTCATTTTATAAATATTTTAGAAAGTTGGACTGGAGCAATAGTACAATGAATGATAGTGCCTTACATTGGCCTGTCTGGGTTCAATCCCCAGTATTCTATATGGTTCCCCCGACTCCTCCAGGAGTAATTACTGAGTGGAGAGCCAGGAGTAACCCTGAGCATGCCCAGTGTGTCTTAATACAAACCAAACAAATATTTGGCCTAGAGCACACAGCCTTCTTCCTGTTTATCTGCAGGATTGAATTTGTCTCTTAGACACCCTGTTCCCTTCAGTTAGCAGGGCCTGGCTCATATTAGCTCTTACTTAGCTTGCTGTTCTAGTGTGATTGCTTGTTTTTTTGGTTTTGTGTTTTGGGACTATACCTAGCAGTGCTTGGGAGCTATTTCTGACTCTATGCTGATGGGTCAGAACATGGGTTTGTGTATGCAAAGTATGTAACCAGTCCTTTGAGTTCTCTCCTGGTTCTAATTTTTAGAGTTTGTAGATTAAGTCCCAAGGTCTTTGTTTTAGTTCAGATCACTTTGTGAGTATAAGAAGAACATCTTATTTTCTATATCAGGAGATAATGTATTGATGGAATCTTCTGTATCCATAGGGTGTGGAATTCTTTGATGAGAAACTGAACTCTTTGTGTATGGCCTGGCTTGTGGACCATGGTAAGTAGAAATATTTTGTTTGTTTCTTGTTTTGAGGCCATATCTGTTGGT
Organism: Crocidura indochinensis; assembly: GCA_004027635.1. Taxonomy (NCBI): domain Eukaryota; kingdom Metazoa; phylum Chordata; class Mammalia; order Eulipotyphla; family Soricidae; genus Crocidura; species Crocidura indochinensis. Next base: position 6,742 of record PVKC010000700.1, read on the forward strand.
GCCCTGAGCTTCTCTCCCTGCCCTCAGGGATCATTCCTGAAAGTGTGTGGGTATCTGATGTGGTGGCAAGATTGAAATGAGGTTGACTGTGTTGCAGGGCAAGAACCTTACCTACAGCATTGTTTATCTCTCTGGCCCTTGTAGAAAGGTTTTTAAAGAGTTTGTCACGGAAGGCCCATGATTTTAAATACATTCTGTTTTGGGCATGTATTTCCTTTTAGAAAAGAATCCTAATCTGACCTTTTTTTTTTTTATTCCTATTTTTTTTTTATTTTTGTTTTTGGGTCACACCCTGTAGTGCTCAGGGGTTACTTCTGGCTCTACGCTTAGAAATCACTCCTGGCGGGGCTGGCGAGGTAGCGCTATAGGTAAGGTGTCTGCCTTGCAAGCACTAGCCAAGGAAGGATCACGGTTTGATCCCCTGGTGTTCCATATGGTTCCCCCAAGCCAGGGGCAATTTCTGAGCACTTAGCTAGGAGTAACCCCTGAGCATCAAACGGATGTGGCCCGAAAAATCAAAAAAAAAAAAAAAAAGAAAGTAAAAGAAATAGCTCCTGGCAGGCTCAGGAGAATATATGGGACACTGGGATTTGAACCACTGATCTTCTTTTTTTTTTTTTTTTTTTTGGTTTTTGGTTTTTGGGTCACACCCAGCAATGCTCAGGGGTTACTCCTGGCTCCATGCTCAGAAATTGCTCCTGGAAGGCACGGGGGACCATATGGGGCACTGGGATTTGAACTGATGATCTTTTGCATGAAAGGCAAATGCCTTAACCTCCATGCTATCTCCTGGGCCCCAGAACCACTGATCTTCTACATGTGAGGCTAATACCTTACCTGTATGCTCTCTCTCTGGCCCCATGACCAATTATTTTTTTTGCCTTATCAGTGTGATTAAAATTGATTAACTTACTTTGAACCAAGTTTGACGTTTCAACTTTTTTGTTTTGTTTTGATACCGCACCCAGCAGTGTTCTGGGCTTATGTCTGGTTCTGTGCTCAGGATTTACCCCGATGATGCCCAGAGACTTGAGTAATAGTACAGTAGGTAGAATGTTTACTCCCTTGCATGTGTGCAGTTCAATTCCTGGCATATGGTCCTCTGAGGACTGCCAGGAGTGATTCCTGAGCACAGAGCCAGGGACTTTGAATATCACTGGGTGTGGCCCAAAAATTAAAACTAAAAAAAATTTGTTTTTGGTTTGTTTTGGGATCTCACCTGACAGTACTCACTTCTGGCTTTGCTCCTGATAGACATAGGGGACCATAAAAAGTGCCAAAGGTTGGCTGTGTGCAAGGCAAATACCCTGCCAGCTTTATAATATCCTTAGCCCCTCTGTCTTAAATTTTATTCTTATTTTCTGTTATACAATCTGTCCTCATGTTTTGTCCTATGATCTTGTCTTCAAGCTGCCTTTGACCTGGTTGCATAAGGATTGGAATCAGATGAAAGGTGAAGCGAATGGGGTGGGGGATGATGGGGAAAGAAATGTCTTTGGGGCCTTCTGAAGTGGTGTAGAGAAACGGGTACAGTGGTAAAGGAGCTTAGAAGAGGAGACATTAGCCGTGACCTGAGACAAGGCCTAATTTCTGGTTTCGGTGAGAGACCAAAACTTCTCAGTGCTCAGTGCTCTGAGAGGTCTGCTAGGGCAGCATGTAGAAAATGCAGTCTATGGGTCCTTAGTAGATTGTTCTCTATGTATAGCATTATTTTCTCCAGGAGTCAATTCTTTTAGTACTTCAAAAAGTGTTTGTTAGAAATGAGAGCCGATGCTGCTGCTTATCAAAATATGTGGTACTGGGGTGGACACACACTTGACTTTTTGACCAGAGTGTGTGCACACAACCACACACACATATACCCACCCCACACTTTTTGGGGTGTTTGACTCTCTGACCAATGTTCAGTGAACCTCTTCCATATTTTGGTGGAGATGCTATATATATATATATATATATATACACACACACACACACATACATATACATACATATGCACATATATCTTCTGAATGCCTTTGACTAAATGTTTTGGGGGATGGAGATAATATGTCTGCTTGGACAAATGCTTATGTTTATATGCTTCTGCTGGAGGTAGTTTCGGCTTATCTTTGCTTTTGTTTTTGGGCCACATTCTGGTGGTGCTTAGTGTTACTCCCGACTCAGTGATTTAGAGTTGCTCCTGTTGGTCCTTGGGGCCCCTGCAGTGTTGGGACTCACTCTCTATCCCTCTCTGGTCCTGAAATTGAGGACTTACAAAGTTCTGATGTTTCACCAAGAAATAATTTCCTAATGTCCTTTTTTTGCAGGATTGCTTTGTCTGCAATTCCTTCCTCTTTCATCCTGACTGTTTCCCCTCCAATATGGGAGCAGGAATTTAATTATCCCTTTAGTTTTTTGGCCTATACCCCTCACAGTAGGGGTTGGGGTTGGGGTAATTGCTTCAGGTAGTTTTCTCAAGGACTGTATTTCTGAGGATTTAATTCAAGGCTTCCACATCCTAAGTATGTATTCTAGTCCTTTGAACTATCTCCTTGGCCCTTGGTTTTGTTTTTTGGTTTTTGGGTCACACCTGGTGATGATACTCAGGGCTGACCTCTGGCTCTGTTAGCAGGAACCACTTCTGGTGGAGCTTGGGGGACCATATGGGGGTTCCAGAGATTGAGTCCAGGTTGGCCTTGAGCAAGTCTTAGGTGCTTTGCTATCTCTCTGGTTCCTTAGATCCTGGATGTTTTTAGAAAAAGGGAAGAAGTATCAAAGCAGAGTGAGCTAATACTGAGTATGTTAGATGCTCAGAAGAACCTTGCCAGACCTTGATGGGTGAAGGAAAGAGGAAGAGAAAGAGACAAAACAAGGAGAGAAAACCGGCAGAGAATGGTGGTAGGGCCTGCATTCTTTTGACATGAAAAAAGAGGAGCAAGAACATAGTAGGCATCTGGCCAAGTAGAACTCAGTGCAGTTAAGGTCGAGATCAAGGAGAAGGCCAAGCCTGTATGTGCTCCATCTCTGTTGTTTTGAGAGACTATCCTATGGTAATAACATTAGGGTAAAAATACCCCAAGCGAAATAACAGCATTGGGGGAGAAGAAAGATGTTCTAGCTAGCTCCACCTAGTCAAGCCTAGGGAATGGTTTATGGAATGACAGTGTGGGAAGACTTTACAGGTGTGTATGATACAGCTCATATAGGCTGTTTATGTTACCTGCTTTCATACATATCTCTATTTGAAGGGCTTTCTGCAAAGAATTGGCTCCTTTGTGTAGTAATTGTTTGGTATTACAGGCACCAATACTTGTAAGAAGCTCATTACCTCCTTTTTTCTTGGACATACACAATTCATAACTATAAATAAGACCAAATCAGTATATATGAGTTATAGCTACGCACATTTCCTTTGTAATGTGATTAAACGTGGATTTGAGTTTGCAGAGCTTTGGTGTGGGTGGGTCCACTTTGGTGATGTAAGTAGATTAGATTATAGGTTTTGGTTATAGAAGCAGCACAAGAATGTTTTCCTCTTTTGCAGTGTATGCCATTCGGGAAGCAGCCACCAACAACCTCATGAAACTAGTCCAGAAGTTTGGTACAGATTGGGCCCAAAATACCATTGTTCCGAAAGTACTAGTGATGGCAAATGATCCTAATTACTTACATAGAATGACCACTTTGTTTTGTATTAATGTAAGTATTACACATTTTTATTACTAGTTTCACATACTAAGGCAGGTATTTAGTTTTGGATTTCTGAATTCTGGGTATATTGTCTTCTCTTTGGAATATATTAGTTTCTTGATATTAAATTTTTTCCTGGAACCAGAGCAATAGTATAGCAGGTGGTAGGTGAAAAGGTTTTTTTTCCTGCACATGTTTAACCCGGATGGGATCCTTAGCATCCCGGGTGATTTCCCAAGCACTGCCAGGAGTAATTCCTGAGGGAGTAAAACCTGGAGCTATGTGATATGGCCAAAAAAACCCCAACACCCAATTCCTCTTCTCTTAATTGCTATTCTTGTAGTGACCTGGGGTAGAGGTGGGAAGCTGGCACATATGCATGTTATGGTGCTTATTACACTATGACTGTACTTTGCGAGTATTTTGCATAGTGGCTTTGTTTACATATTCAGCTGGGGTGTCCACCAAGGTTGCATGCTGTGTTGGTTGCAGTACTGCATGCTCATCGGGGGTTTCTGATCTTGAGTCATGGTGCTGGAGCATACTCTGCTCTTCAGGGGTCAATGTGGGGTTCCACAATGTTTGCTGGTGACTGTGCTCTGAACACAGTGCTGCACATCTCTCTCAATTGCTTTGTATGCATACACTGACTGAGCCCAAGAGATCAGCACTGTTACAGTGCTGGCACATGCTCAGCACTGACGATTAGACTCTAGACCTCACATTTGGAAGCCAGGCAGGTGCTTTTGCCTCAGTTGTCCCTAGGCTCTTTCCTCCTTCCTTCCCTTCTTCTATTCTTCCTTCCTACCCTTCTTCCCTCCCTCCCTCCGTCCCTCCTTTCTTTCCTTCCTAGACTTCCTTTCTCTTTTCTTACTTTCCTTCTTCCCTTCTTCCTTTCTTCCCTTTTCTCCCTCTCTCATCCTGGCCCAGGAATAAATTATACTGGTTACTTAGATAGGAGATAAGAGATTATATCGTTTGTTTATGTGAAAATCTACTTCAGGAGACCTCTCCCAAATCGAGGAGTTTCTCTCCTTTACTTCCCCCTCTTTTCTTTTCCTTAATTAAGGTCTTTTAAAAAGAGCTCAAAAGTGGGGCCCGGGAGATAGCATGGAGGTAAGGCGTTTGCCTTTTATGCAAAAGGTCATCGGTTCGAATCCTGGTGCCCCATATGGTCCCCCGTGCCTGCCAGGAGCAATTTCTGAGCATGGAGCCAGGAGTAACCCCTGAGCACTGCCAGGTGTGACCCAAAAACCAAAAAAAAAAAAAAAAAAAAGAGCTCAGAAGGAGATCTTTGATAGGAACTGAGAGATGTGCTGAGTAGTAAAGTGCTTTTCTTGTAGGCCCTAGACCTTCCATCTTATCTGCTAGCCCTGCCTCATATAGTGGAGCCTGGAGCCAGTCAGGTGCCACATGTTGCATTTACTGTCAAGTACTGAAGCCCAATGTGCGAGCACTGCAACGGAAGGAAGTCAGTGTGTAAACACTGTCCATCTTGCCACATGAGGAAGGAAATAAGGGAATAAAAAATAATGTAATCTTCATTTTAAAAACTATTAGTTAAGTCATTCATGAATTCTGAACTAAACCTCTGGCTCTGTGTGTTCCTTATAGCCCTCATTTATATGCTCAACTTAGGAAAATTTTCCTTTTAGAATGATTAGATATTACTTTGTCTCTTTAAGTTTGGGGATATTTTAAGAGATTTAAACTTTTTTTTTTTTTTTTTAAATTGGGCATTCTTATTTCTTTGCCTAGGCACTATCTGAAGCTTGTGGTCAGGAAATAACCACTAAGCAGATGCTGCCTATTGTTTTGAAGATGGCAGGAGACCAAGTTGCGAACGTTCGTTTCAATGTGGCCAAATCTCTACAAAAAATTGGACCAATTCTAGACACTGAGTAAGTTTTTGAAATAGTTCTTGTTTGAAAAGTAGGTTTGAAATGTTTCCTTTTATTTATTTATATTTGTTTGTTTGTTTTCTGTTTTGGGGCATGCCCAGCGGTGTTCTGGCTCCTGTCAGTCTGGGGACCATATGGGAATGCTGGGAATCGAACCTGGGTCTGTCCCGGGTCTGCCTCGAGCAAGGCAAATGTTCTACCACTGTGCTATCACTCTGGCCCCTCCCCTTTTATTTTTTAATTAAATTGACCTATTTGGGGGAACTCCCAAGTGGGGCTCAGCTCCCAGCGACCCTCTCAGCAGGTTAGTGGCCAATAGGCCAACCATTCACTGCCACGGCCTGAGGATGCAGTACTGTGTGCATACTGTGATCATTTACTTTGTGGTTTTTGTGCCAAGTTCAGGGGCTATTCCCAGCTCGGATATGAGGTTGCTTCAGAAAGTGCTTAGTGGACCCATGTAGTGCTGGGGATTGAACATAGGTCTCCTGCATGCAGAGCATGTCCTCCAACTCATCGAGCTATCTCTCAAAATTCAATTCTCTGTAGAATTACCTTCTAGAAAGTGGTAGTAGATGAAATGAAATTTATTGATGTAAGTTTTTATTTAAAATGGAGACTTGTTTAAAGAAAATACTTTGTGCCCAGTAGTACTGTGTGTGTGTCAAGGCCATTCCAAATGGTGCTTCAAAGTGTTAGGGGTAGGTATGTGGTTCTCTGAATTGAGTTCAGGGTGCTCACCCATGCTACTTGCGCTACAAGTCAAGCCCTAAAGAAAATTATTATTATTATTAATATTTTTGTTGTTTTTTTTTTGGTTCACACCTGGCAGCACTCAGGGGTTACTCCCAGCTCTATGCTCAGAAATCACTCCTGGCAGGCTCTGGGGATCATATGGGATGTTGGGATTCGAACCACCGTCCTTCTGCATACAAAGCAAATGCCTTACTCCATACTCTCTCTGGCCCCGAGAAAATTATTTTGGGAGCCAGCTTTGATCCTGGCTTTGCTGGTATGACTGATGGCCTCTGACCATTGCTGGGCCTAAGCATTGAGTGACCGCTAAAAAATTAATTTTCTAATGGTGTGAAGGTATTCAAACTTTAAAAAGTATAGCATGGAGGTAAGGCGCTTGCCTTTCATGCAAAAGGTCATCAGTTCGAATCCCGGTGCCCCATATGGTCCCCCGTGCCTGCCAGGAGCAATTTCTGAGCATGGAGCCAGGAGTAACCCCTGAGCACTGCCGGGTGTGACCCAAAAACCAAAAAAAAAAAAAAGTATCATAGAGCACATCTATCATAAAACATTTCTCTTATAAGAAGATGATCTTTCACAGATGATACTGTTGGATTTTAGTGCTTTGCAGGAGGAAGTTAAGCCGGTGCTCCAGAAGTTAGGCCAAGATGAAGATATGGATGTGAAATACTTTGCACAGGAGGCTATAAGTGGTATGTCTTTCTGTTTCACAGCTTCTATATTGCTAACAGGGATAAAGGGGGAGTCACAAACCCATGGGAGATGGGGTGGGTTGAACCCCTTATGTGGAGGGGTCTCAAACTCAATTTACCTTCGGGCCTCAAGAGGCAAAGTCGGGGTGATCCTTGAGTGCAGTCAGTGGTAAGCCTTGAACATTGGGGGGTGTGACCCAAACAACTAAAACAAAACAAAACAAAAAAAGATTCCTCTAGGGCAGGGCCACAAAATGTTGTACGGAGGGCTGTTTGTGGCCCACGAGTTTGAGACCCCTGCCTTATAGATAGGCATGATGCCTCCCCTCCTTGGGAAGAACCATCTAGGACCACTGTTCTCTCATAAGTGAACAGGCCTTTTTCTCAGTTTTATATCTAGAACAGATCCTAAATGTTAAGAATAGGTTTTGTGAGATTTTACTTCAATTAGTCTTGTAGATTGAAGAAACCAACCACATTGAGAAGTTACAGAATTTTTGGGTCTTTGTTGTCATACTTAATATTTACATAGTTCATGAACTTTCTGTACAACTAACTTGATTTTGTTTGTAATTTTCCAGTGCTTGCGTTGGCATAATGAGGAACAGAGAGGAAAAGACTACTAAATTCTTACTACAGATTTCTAGTCAATATGTTTTTAAATGGGGTGGAGAAAAAGGTGGAATATCTTCAAGACCTCATCCAAGTAAATGATAACAACTTAGAAGAAATCAAATTTCAGTGACTTGACTCTTTCTAAAAATGAAATGGGATTGTTTTTTACTTGTCTCCCTTGTTGGGATAATTATATGTGAACCATATAATTAAACCATATTCTTAATGTTTATGACTAATTCCTGACACTCCGTATAGTCTTTTGGGTGGAAGGTTGTGGGGCCACATTTGATGGTGCTCAGGGGGTCATTCCTAGCTGCTTTCGGGATCATATAGGATGCCAAGGATCAAACTCAGGTCAGCTGCATGCAAGGCAAATACCTACCCTCTGTACTATCACTCCGGCCTTCCTATATCATTTTTTAAATCATCTCCTAATGATTTATTAGCGACCACTAAGGCTCCTTCTCATCGTTTAATCAGGCTTTGGCCACTGAATACTCCTGACCAGGCCTGCATGGGTTTGGACTCAGACAGGGAGTAGAGTGATTCTCTTGATGTTTACATATGTCTGAAACTATCTCCAGTATTCCAAAGTTAAATCTTCATGATTTAGTATCTTATTTTATAAATATTCTGGGAGATAGTGACATTTGGTTGTAGTGAAAGCCATATTTTCCTGGATAATGAAGAGCTACATTAGTACCTCACACGGAGGAGAAATGTGGAAACTTGAGGATTGTGTATTGTTTGGTTTTTACTTGCTTGATTTTGACTGTAATCATGTCATTCAGAAACCTAAAGTACAGAAACATCTTGCTGATAAAAAGTGATGTTGAAACCTCATTGAATTTCAACAGTTCACAGCTGGACTGTATTCAAGAATGAATCTCTCTCTCTCTTTATATTAGTGCCTTCTTTAATAACCAGTGACCCTATTGTTTTCCTATAAGAATCTATACTTTTGCATTTCTACTAATGAATCACCCTGTTATTGGACTGAGGATTTCCTGCTCTTCCTGCTTCTGCCTCCTGTACTTGCATCTGCCTTTGCTGCAGCTCATGGTGAGAACTTTTCAATCTAGTTTCACTACTGATGTTTTGGTATGAGCAGCACTGGAATTTTACAATTTAAAATGTTTCCTATCTACTTTCATAGTATAACCTCATTGATTTCTCCTGAAATTTAAGATGAACTTAAAGGGTTTATTGAAGCAAAAGTATGTAAGGAAGCATGTCCGAGCTAAAATATTTTAAGTTCTTGGGTAAGTAAGGTGCTTGTCTTGTATGTGGGTTTTATCCTCAATACTTGATTCTGTTCCTCAAGGCCCACTAAAAGTGGTCCCTGAACACTACTGGGTGTAGCCCCTACACAAATAAAAAAGGAAAATCATAAAAAATTTTAAGGTTTTCAAAAAGACCACTTTACCAGTTGATAAAGCAATTACTAATCACTCTTTTCAAATTTTATATTAAAATTGCTTCCACGAGGATCTTTTTAGGACTATTTTAAAAATAGTCTTCTTTCTAAAAATATAGCATAATTGTTTTATTAATATATTTACTTTTTTCTCTTGATCAGATGACTTGTCCCTAATAAATACTAATTGATGAGATTTTATTGTAGCTTATTTTCTCTGAGTGCATCTTGATATTTTATTTGCTTGTTTTTATTTTTTTAATTGTTTCCTTTATTTTACTCTTAAACCTAGTGAGCAATGTTCATTTTTGTCAAGCCCTAAAACAGTTAAACTCTGTGCATTAAACCATTACATACAACCAAGTCTGACTTACAAGTTTGTCTTACCTTAAACAATTTTAGTAAAAAAATTATTAAAAACAACATAATTGGGACCAGAGAGCTAGCATGGAGGTATGGCATTTGCCTTGTATCCAGAAGGACAGTGGTTTGAATCCTGGTATCCCAGATGGTCCCCTGAGTATGCCAGGAACGATTTCTGAGCGTACAGCCAGGAGTAACATAACCCCTGAGCGCTGGTGGGTGTGACCCAAAAACCAAAACAACATAATTGTGCTCGATTTGGCAGCACAAATACTAAAATTAGAACTATACAGAGAAGATTAGCATGGCCCCTGCGCAAGGATGACATGGAAATTCGTGAAGCGTTCCATATTTTTCAATAAAAAAAAAAGAGAATAAAAAACTATTTAAAATCAGAAATTATCTGTCTGCATTTTAGACTGCCTCACCTTCAGTTTCTATTTTACTTCTTTCTTTTTGATCAAGAAAAATAAAAGACAAATGTAACTTCTGTATTCTTACTTGAATGTCCCAAATTATATAAAAATTTTCATTCTAGTTGCATGGCTTTCATGTTTGTATTACCTGCAGGTTGGTTATATTTTCTTTATTGGATGTCATATTTGAGTGACAGTTGCCCTAATTTTTTTGGGGGGGGGGTCATACCCGGCAGTGCTCAGGGGTTTCTCCTGGCTCCATGCTCAGAAATTGCTCCTGGCAGGCACGGGGGACCATATGGGGCACCAGGATTCGAACCGATGACCTTTTGGATGAAAGGCCTTTACCTCCATGCTATCTCCCGGGCTGCCCTAATTTTCTTGGACAATCATTGCTTTATTCTTTGGTTGAAAATGACACTTATTTGGGGCTGATTTTGAAAGTCCCTTGTAACCTTTGGGAACTCTGAGACTCAGTAAGGAGACACTGCACACATTCTGGCAACATTGCTCTTTCAGCCTTGATGATCCCTTTGCTTCCCTATAGAATTGTTCTTTGCCTAATAATTTGGCCACATTCTCTTTGGCTAAATGTTCAGATCTTGATGTCTAGACTGTAAGCTTCAGGAACTCTTCGAGCACAGGGATTTTTTTGTCTCTTTTGTCTTTTGATTCACCCGTGCCTCAAAGTGTGGTGTACTTGGTAGGTGCTCAATAACAGTGTGTTTAAGGAATCTCTAAACTGTCTTCTGATTGTTGCATATGTGAACAAATTGAGTGAAGTCTCATGTTGCTCCTGATGCTGGGGGAGTGGAGTGTTTACTAACAAGTCTTCTTTATATGGCCTTTCTCCACACCCCATTTCAAGCAGCAGTTTGTTTTGGGTTCATTGGATTGCCTCAAACATACATGTAGCTCATGCTACTTATGTGGTTTTTGATCCATTAATAAAGTGAAACACATGTTTAGACCCATATGCTATAAAATGTCTCCCCCCATGGAATTAATCAGAGGGGGTGTGTGTGTGCGCGCGCGTGCGTGCGTGCGTGCGTGCGTGCGTGCGTGCGTGTGTGTGTGTGTGTGTGTGTGTGTGTGTGTGTGTGTGTGTGTGTTGGGTGCAGGGAGTGAGATGAGGAGGGATTTCTTTGAGGTTTAAGAAAAAAGATCTTGGGGCCGGAGAGATAGCATGGAGGTAAGGCATTTGCCTTGTGTGCAGAAGGAAGGTGGTTCGAATCCCACTAAGGCTCTGAAGGTCTCTGTTGGACTGTTTGTCTTGATTACAGAAGCCTGACCTTAGATCTGTCTTTGTCAAGGATAAGTTATATGGACCTTCAGAAGAAACATGTTATTCCTGACCCAATAGCTAATATAATGCTGTGCTTGTTCTAAGTTTTGTTTATTGGTTGCTCCCCTGGAGTTGAAAGGCCAGTGTTTTCCTATAGAAATCTCAATGGTGTCATTCCCCTTAGGGATAGTAGAGCTGGTTAGCTGACAAGTTGGGTACCTGTCCTGGCCTCTTGCCTTTCACTTAAATTCTATTGACACTATTTTCCTTCCGGCACTCTTATCTTGATGCCTCTTGATTGTTCCACAGATGGAAATAAGGTGGAGGAGCTGTTCTCCTGTTCTCAGTGGTTCCACGTATGAAGAATTGTGGTTTGATGTTACGCAATTGTTTCCCATCAGTTGTGGATCTGTATTCCCATCCAGTTCTTTGCTTCTTTCCTGCCTGTTCACTTGCCTGTCTCCAGGCCTTTTTTAAACCTGGAATAGTTTTGCTATTCTCCATGTACCTCCACGAGCCTGTTGTTTTCAGGAAATTACATAATGTGGAGATGGAAATCTTTTGGAAGATGAAGGGAGTAATTACTCATGGGGTAGGAAAGCCAAGTCATTTCTTCCAACTTGTCTCCTAGCTGTTACCAATGTCTTTTGCTTGGTTGGGGCATCAGTGACCAAGAAGTGGGGACCAGCCAGCTGGCATCACCAAGGCACTATGGGGTGGCACTTTTCTTAACTCTTGAGGAAGTTCCTGGGATAAGCCAGCCTCAGCACTGGGGCTCCCATGTTACCAGCTGCTGGCACTTCCCCTCCACAGTGCTGGTACAACACTGAGGGCAAGCTGGCTAGGACACATGTGGTCTACAGGGCCATCCCTCCCTGCTCAGGGACAGTGATGGTGCTATACTGTTTATCTCTAGTGGTGGCCCAAAGGCTGAGATTTTCCTGAGATAAACAGTGAAGAGCTCAGTGCCTCTGGGACTGAGTAGAGCTCTCTGAGCTTCAGAGGGCCTGGGATGAACACTGGGAAGGTAAGTGATCCCTGCTGCACAGGTAGAGTGAAGGGTGGAGTGGGGGATGACCTCCAGGTTCCCCACACCCAGACATGACTTGTCGTAAGCCCCATAGGAAACTTAACTGCTTCAGTCTTGGAATGTTTCCTGAGCTTGGCCAAGCTCTTTCGTCTCATCTCCCCAATGTTAGGGGTGGCTCAGGCAGACAACAGGGTGGTGGTTGAGTTGCAGGCTGGTCCCTTATAAGTCTTTGAGAACAATACTCTGAGGCAATAGTCTGTTGCCTTTCTGCAGAGGGCAGTTCTACATGTTTTACAACTCATTGGGTAGAATGTACCAGCCATGTTGGCTGTCACTGGGGATGAAATGAAATGTCCTAGAGTTGCAGAGCAGGTCTGGCCGCTGTGGTGTTTGGAGCCTGGACTTGAAGAACGGAGAGAGAAGCCTCATGCCGGTCTGACTCTGAGCTGCATCTGGTATATTTGGAAGAAGCAGGTACACTCAGGCCAACTCCATTGTGTTTGCTTGAAGAATCTACCTCCTTTACCAAGAAGCTCCTGTAAACTTTTGCCTTCTGAATGAATGCTCACGGTAGCTTTGCCTGCATTCTTTGTGAACTAAGCCCTGAACTACAACCTTCCAGATACAAAATTCTCCCCTGCTAGTCCTACTGCTTTGTCACAGGGCTGACCCTGGGAGGAGGTTTGGGGTGACCATGCCTAGGAGTCCGGAGAGGGGGCTAAGTGAGCACCCTTTTCTATCCTTATTTTCTGTCCAAGTTTTAAAGAACTTGGCCTGAGTAACTGGAAGAATAGCTTCATATTTTCAGGGCTAAGCCACAGACTTTCTGGAGAGAAAGGGATTACGTTTTCCTTCGAACTGTCAGCTGGCTAGAGCATTGTATGTTTGCTCTACCCTGCTTTGACGGAGTGGGTGACCCTTCCACAACTGACTTGCTCAAGTGTGGGTGGCTGTGACCTCCACAAGTTGAGAGAGCTTGTCCTTGATTTCTTTTTTTTTTTTGTTTGTTTTTTGGGTCACACCCACTGGCGCTCAAGGGTTACTCCTGGTTCTACGCTCAGAAATCGCTCCTGGCAGGCTTGGAGGACCATATGGGATGCTGGGATTTGAACCACCATCCTTCTGCATACAAGGCCTTACCACCATGCTATCTCTCCAGCCCTGTTCCTTGATTCTTGACCCTTGTGCCCTGTTAGCCACACAGCCACCTCTTCAAGCCCCGTCATGTCTCTTCAGACCTTAGGTGGTGCCTGGTGCATCTCCCACCCTGGGCACATTGATTTGAGGGTCTTTTCCAGGAACAGAGGCCTCAAGCTGCAAGTGATTTAGCCCAGAAAAGTCCCTGCCGTGTGACTCAGGGAGCCTTCCCCGAGCTGATTTCACTGAAGGAAAATGACCCGCGGGTGCAATGAGAAGGGAATTGGCCATTGCCAGGCAGAGCCCTGCGTGTCAGGGGCCAGCAGCCAAGTGAGTGATCCAGGAAGTCATCCAGTTGCAAACCAGAAATTGTTCTTAACCCCTCACTCCCTGCCGAGGTGCTGGCAGAACAGACTCTTGAGGTCACCAGAGGTTCGTGAGCCTGGCCTTTGGAGCCCTGTTGTCACCCTGTGGCAGTCCTGTGCTTGTCTGGAATTGGGTTCAGAGTGTCGACAGCTCTGGGGAGAGCCAATTCTGCTAGTGCGGGATCCCCGCTTAGCTTCCTGAGTCCAGCCCTTACGTGCTTGAAGCTGTTGGCATCCCTAGTGTCTCCTGGGGGGCGGGGGCCTGATGGCTGCCATATGCACCCTGCTAACTGGTCCATTCAGCTGCTCTTGGTGGCAGAGCAGGTTGGGGCTTGGAGCCCTGGCAGATTACTCTGAGCACCCAGCAGGCCTGTCGGGCAAGGGTTAATGGGGATTGTTTATTGAGTCACGAAATAGCTGTCACATGATTTTAATCAAAACACCATTTCCCTGACAACAGTGATGTCAGTCTTGTTATTGCAGGAAGGAGCAGCTGTGAGGGACATTCAGTCTCCATGTGGAGCCCAGTTTAGAGGGTGAAATCCAGTGAGGCCTCATCCATGAATAATGGTCGCAGGCACCGCTGAGCCTGGGGCCGCCTCCTTGCTGCCTTTCCTATGCCCACACAGGCATTCCTGGGAGCCTGGCCCTATGCCAGGCTCAGCTGAGCCAAATGCTGTACCCTTGCTTCGGCTTCTGGTTTTTCCTGCTTTCCTGCTTTTCCTTGAACTCATGAGGGCTGCCCTAACATTAGGGCGCCATTTTTACCATTTCACTCCCCTGCTCTGGGTGTTCCAGGCAGTCTCTGTTTGGGCATTTCTGTAGCCCCATCAGCCAGCATCTGAGGGAATAGAGGCCTCAATACTTTGTGGGACTTTCTAGAACAGCATATTGCTGGAGCTGGGTTAATCCAGAGACATCGGCACTGTGAAGGAGCTTGGCTGTGGGTGTCTTATGTGAGGGGCTGGAGCCCCAGAGATGGGAGAGGCTGAGCCTCACTGAACTGAGGTTGGGCAGTGGGGAAGCCCAGGGGTGTGTATTGGTCTCAGTGGGACATGGGTGGTGATAGTGAGAGGATAGTCATCGGGTTGGTGGTGGCCAACCAAGCGAAGCAGTGTCTGCTTTCAAGACACCTTCTGGATAGCAGCTGTCTCTGCTGAGAATCACCTCTGGTCCTCCAGAAGCTTGGCTTGGCCTCAGTACTGAAGCACATGGGAAAAGCTTTAGCCAGCACAGCTGTGAACTCGGATGTTCTCAGCTCCTGCATTTTATTTATTTTTTAAATCATACCTGGCAGTGCTCAGGGATGGAACCAGGGTTAGCCACCAATAAGGCAAGAACCTTTTCCCCTGTATAATTTCTCAGGTACTAAGTTCTTGGAATTCGGAGCAAGTGTGCAAACTAGGATGCTACAGACAGCCCTGGCTCAGCCTTCAATTTCTGAGGTGAAATTTTTTATAGGCATTAAGCACCATGCTGGCACAGAGTTTAGACAGACAAGAGTGAAGCCAGAGCACCACTGATGGAGGTGATAGTCTATGAGGAGCCGTTGAGGGAGTGGGAGCCTGGGACTTTCCTGTTCCAGGAGGCGGTGCTGGCTGAAGAGGCTTGTGAGATCGTCAACTGGGATTACGTCAGCAGCATGTCCTCAGCTTTGTTGCTCAGCTGATAGGCAGTTCCTGCCTCCCGACTGTCCCTGACAGAGCAAGGGCGGCAGCATCATGCCTGAAGAGCCTTTTTGACTGGGGAGTTGTTCCAGGGGTGGGGGACCCCTTCCCTTCCCTCTGGATTATACCAGCCAGGCCCTCCAGACCCCCACCAGCCATCTGTCTGCCTGGATGAGACCTGTCCAGTGGGGCCTTGCTGACAGACACCACTGATCTGTGGCACTGAGGGCTCACCCTGCTCAGGCACCATCACTCAGTCCCTTTCGGGGGGGATGTGGGGGAGGCGTCTCAGGGCCTGCTCTCTGAGAAAGGGCAGGGAGACTGAGTCAGGAACTCCAAGGCACCCCTCAGAGATGATTCAGTTCTCCTTCTGAGAGGCTGGCTCCCCAGTACCTCATTTCTTTTGTGTCCAGATCTTCCGAGCCTCCTACCCATCAGCTCTTGGAGGCTTGACTTCAGGGGGTGTTTCCTCCCTCTGGGGCAGTGTGGCCATTCGCCTGTTCCACAGACCTGTACCTGTTTTACCTGGACTTCAGGTCTTTGCCTACTAGCCCAATGGAGACGCATGCCTGGGAGGTACCCTGCAATTTAGAGGGGAGCATTAATGCTCCCTGTAGGGGCTTCAGCTGAGCCAGGAGCTCCTAATGCAGATATTGCCTAAGACTCAGGCCTGAAGTAACCTTTCCACCAACCCCAGTCAAAGCTGAACCATTCTGAACCATTCGAGGTGATGGTTCTGTAGTTATGGGCGCCCCAAGATTTGGTGCACAAAGCCCAAGACTTCCTGGCCTGTTGGAAACTATGGCCATGTATTTTTACCGGCTTGTAAAACCAGTGAAACTTGGGGTGGATGGCACGGGGATGGATGAATGGTCACCAGGACAAGGTGCTGGACCTTTGCTACTCGCAGGACCCTGGGGCATGGCATTGAGATGTGCAGCCCTCCTAGCATCTCCACCCTAACCGGAACTGTAGGGGTGCTTGGTGGCTGCAGTTGAGCCTCTGCTGGCAGCTCTGTTATTTCTGCCTCCACTTTGGGCATTGGGGTTGTTTCTGGCATTTCCAAAATGATGGTGAAATTTGGTGGGAAAGGGGACCGTTTGCAAAACAACTGAAATTGAGCATTTTGCTTAAATTCTCTCTTTTCCCTCCCACCCCTAAACTCCTGGGTTGCCCAGCAGGAGTGAGTGCTGTTTTGAGCCAGAATGGGGTGCCTTGGAGCAAGGAGGAGCAGCAACAAAGGGGACTTGTGTCTTCTGCCCTTCAGGGAAAGTGTGAGCAGCTTCAGTCCTGTAGCACAGGCTCTGCTAGAATTGTCTGAATGAAACTGAAGCTTAGTCGAACTTACTGCCAGGAAGAGAATTTAATCTACCTGTCCTCTGGGCACTAAGATAATGCCCACACCTAGGAGAGCCCTCAAGAGCCTCAGCAGAGGGACTCCCTATCCCTTGAGGAGTGTGTGACAGGGAGGGGTTAGCTGGTGAGTGCAGACCCTGGAGAAGAGGCATCCTGCTCACACCCCCTCAAGCCCCCTCATATCCTGCCATCCTTATCTTCTTCCCTATATTGCTGGGACCGTGCTCACTCCTGGAGCAGCAAGTGGCTGGTCCTGGGCAGTCTGTGGTCAGCGCTGCTTCCGTCAGCGTTCTCCAGTGCGGACGTGTGCTCAGGCGAGCTCAGAGCAAGGTATTATTTACCCTGCTGACGTCAATGGGAACATTATCCGCAGTCCTTTCTGCAGCCTGCAGTGAGCATCAGCGCTTAGGGAACACGACCGCCTTCCACTCTTTAAAAACTCCCCCTGGGTTTGATTAGGCAAAGCTTTGCTTAGCTTGTCTGACAGTCGTATCACACAGGCTCTTAGAAAACAAGTTTTTATTTGAATTCAAGAAGATCGAAAACATAAAAACAGTACATTTTCCTTGCAAAATTTTATACTGTTTAAATTACTGTTTGATACAAAGATTATTTATTAAACTGCATTTGAGGCAATTTCCTAACATGAAGTGACAGGTTACATGTCAAAATTTTTTTCCCACGTTGGGGTTATTATGATTTGCACTCAAAATACCAAAGCTAGTGAAATCATGGATTTCTTTCAGTAATTAAAAAAAAGCACACAGAACGACAGCAACAAAAAGAACCCCAATTAGGTTAGCTATTAAAAGTAACTTTCACAGACCAAACATTGAGCAAAGACCACCCCTATTCCCTTCAGAATAAAAGCAAATAATCTTGCCCTTCCTACAAAGTGCAAATAGCTCTCGCTGTGATTTAAATTGCAGTCCCCAGAGAGAAGCCAGCATCCTCTGCTTCCTTCTCTGTGGAGGTTCAGCGTTGGATTCTTTTTATTTTATGGAGGCAGGTTCTTGACTGTCAGTAATGGGGAAGGATCCTCACCGAATTTCCATGCCAGAGCAGACCTCTCTCTCCAGGTTGGCATCACCCAGCCTGCAGCAGGCCCACTTCTCAGTGTTGCCAACGAAGCACGTTCCAGTTTGGGGTCATAGTTTTCCAGGATATTATTTTGTACTTCTATTTTTAAAGCTTCCCTCTACCCACCCACTTTGCCTCTGAAAAGACCAAGTATTTGAAGTATGTTTTTTTTTTCTTAACCCCTGTATCTCATCAGCACTTGGATAAGACAGGCCTTTACCTGCAAAGGCATGTCACCGCCACCAGGCAGGCTGAGCAGGGGCATCTCTGAGCAGGCCCCATTTGGGGGGTTGAATTTATGGGGCTGAGGGGATGGCGGAGGTGCCTTCATGGGGCCCCTTGATCATCAAGGAAGGGTGTGTCCCTGTCACATACTTCTGTGGGAAATTCCACCAAGGACACTGGGAGAACTGGACACCTGGGTGTGAAGTAGCCACCCTGCCTGGGTGCTGGAAGGACAGTGGGTGTGTCGGCCAGGGCCACCTGCACAACTGCAGCTGCCACCTGGAGGGCACCTCCTCTGAAGACAGACAGCTGTCCTGCAGGGAATGGGCAGTGGGACAAGGTCACTCACTGTCATCTAGTGCTCTAAGAGGACTGGGGGGGGGGGATTTGTTTACACAGCTGTTGGCTCAAATCAACTGCTACTGATGAGGTGAAAGGGTGCCGAGTGGTCAGAAAGCCTAAGCGAGGTCCTGACTCCGGCATGCTCAGACCACAGTGCCTGGCACTAGAGTTGTTTGCTCCTGAGCGTGTGGCTTCCTCCTCCAAGAAACGCTAAGAACTGTACCTGCCTACCTGCCCTTAGAGAGGAACTGGGAGACTTGGGAGAAGCCTGATCTGAAGTGCTTGGTCAAAGCCTGTCCAGAACTCGTGGCCAGCCATGGATCCTCTTGGACTGGCAAGCTGCCTAGGGGAGTCAGAAACCCTTGGAACTGAGATAGGCAGAATCCGGGCTTTGCTGCTGCCTTTCTCAATCCCAGCAATCGCTGGAGCCTGGTTCTGCCAAGTGTGTTGCAATGCCCCGCTGACATATGGACATAGAAGTTGGTGCAATGAGGGCGGCTTGACTTCAGGAACCAGCCCAGCTACCTTAACTAGGAAATGGCACTGGAGCACTAGGTGAGGGGCCTACTGAGGCCTGGGTAGAAGCCGTGGCACAAGTCAGCAAACTGGGAAAGTGCACCCCTGTGATGCTGTGAGGGGGCAAGTCCATTTAAGATGCCCTTTGTCCTGCTTGGAAACAGGCAAATACTGCCCTTGCCTTTCTCTTGTCAGTAGGAATAGTCCTGTGATTTCTGGAAGGTGGGTTTCCAGAAGCAACAGAATGATCAAAGATCCAGTCTGTCTTCCAGTTTTTACTGATGGTGTCAGGAACAGAGAGACCAAGAATGATGGAAGCCCAGCTTAGACTGACACAGCCAGACTCTGGGAGCTGCCACGATGTAGGGTTGGTCCCCAGAGGAGGACTGGGTAGAGGTTATATGAGACATGATTTTTTTATACCAAAGGAAAGCTAAAGAGCAAGTGGAGATCAAAGGTATGGGATGTTAAAAAGAGCAGAAAATCTGGCTCCAGTGTAGGACTGGTGGACAGCTAATGAAAACTGAACTAATGGGGGGCCCCTGGAGGAAGTTTGTTTCTACCACACACACTACCTGGCCCACAGACTCCCAGGGCTGCTACTGCTCACCCTGGCTTGAATGATGGGTTGGCTGCCCAGTTCGCTGGTGACAACTGTCTCGTTTGGTGCCTTTTTCTCTAGATGCCCCCTTCTTTGGGTACCATGAGAGTCAGTGTTAGGGGCAGCCATTAGTCCTGAGTCTCTTCCCTAGAGATCTTAAGTGGCAAGAGGGCTATTCCCATAAGTACTTTGCTGTAAGGGCAACCCTCCACCCCCCTCATTACTTGGAGTCTCTCTATCAAGGGCCTAACCTCAGCCTATCCAGTCCCACCTCAAGGACTTCTTAAATACTTGGAGGACTTTTTTTCTGAGAAGAATTTCCTTCGGTCTGGTTTCTTCAGAGGCAGAATACAGAAAGGATGGGACTGTGCTATCTCAGAGCAAAGAGCCCTTTAGTCCCACCTGGGATAGTCTTGGTGGGGCCCTGCTGTTTCCCATTAAATGATACCTGGAGAGTGGCTGGTGCCAGAATCTTCTAGGCTCTCAGGGTAGGGTAGGGTGGGGTGGGGTGGGTTGCCCAGAAAGGGCAGCAGTGGTGCTGGTGAGTGGCTGGGGAATCTGGACTGGAATACTACCCGCTTCTGTTGTGTTAACACATACTATTTGCCTTTCAGAGCCTTGCCTATCACTTTCATGCAAATCTTAAAGACACACTTGCCCAACTGGAAATCATAGAACTAGTGCATTTTTTCTTTTTTCTTTTTGTAAAGCAGACTATTACCCCTGGGATCAAAAAAGAGAACATAAAAAATAAAGTACCACACATATTGCACTTTTTGTCAAATGAAAATTTTTACCTCACGTTCATCTCGCCAAAGTCTCTTCAGAGGAGCCTGGTTTACAGGGTAATAAAGCTAATGGTTATTATACAGTAGTGTACACTGCTAATGTGAAACAGACTGGAAAGAAAACCATTATTCCAAAGTTGCCTCTCCTACACAGAGTGGTTCCGATCCTCATTAGTGTTCATGTACTTGTGATGAGAAAGCTGCTTGTAAGCTTCTACTGGTCACCAGTTAGGGGACAGCCAAAGGTGACGAGACTGTTGAGGAAACCCCTTGAATGGCCAACAGAACCAATCTCTTCTTACCAGCTCAATGTTGCTCAACACAAAAACAAAGAATTTATTGATTTCTGACTGAAATAACTGATAAAAGCAAACTGGAGCTTCAACACAGGCTGAGCAGTCTGGTCTTGCTATCTCCCACACGGGCTTCCCCATTTCCCCATTTCTGTGGGTTGTAGACCCTTCCAGCAGCCTCTCCTCTCCCTTCGTCAGCTTTGCCTGAGTGTCAGGGAGGCTAACTGGCTGGTGTCTTTTTTGGGGGCAGGCATCACTCTGACCTGGTAGCGATACATTTCCTGGGACTCACTCAGAAACGAGTGTCTCATTTTCAATCCTGAAGCCACCTTCATTTCATCAATGTTACAGCACTTTAGTAAATTTTGGGAACACGTTCTGTCAGCCTAAATCGGCCCTCTTTTGTAATTGTCTCATTTCACACAGACTTCAAAAGCAGACTAGAACTTCAACTATGTGCTGTTGAAGGTCACATGCCTGATGCTTCTACACGCTACCCATTCCTGCTGACCTAAGGACACCCTTTTGGGAAACCACACAGGGGCCATCTGGGCTCCTTGGACCTCCATGCTTTCCGAACCTGTCTGGACTCTGGCTACGGAGAGGAAAGGCAACTTAAAGGTGTTTCTAGATGCAGCATCAATGTAGTTGGTGCCTCTCTTCTCTGTGCTTTAAGGAAGAGGCTTTGTGCTTAACGCATTCATCTACTTTTGGACAAGCCACTCTAAAGAACAGAAATGACGAGTCTCTGTGATTAATACTGGATTTGTAACACTTGTATGTTACTGTCCAAATGACAGTTTACTCCTTACTTGTAGGTATTCAGTTAACTAGCTGAAGCATCTATTTTTTAACTTACTTGGAGGAATGACTTGTTAAGGGTTGAGGTTAAGCAGTACTAGTCCTATCACACATTTGACAGATAAAACTGCTTAAATGGTTAACACATCTGTGGCTTTTTGAATATTGCTGTAATACTTGAACATTTCATTACAAATCAAAACAGTAAGGAAATTAAGAATGTGATTCCCACATGGTGGAAAACAAACTCTGAAGTGACTTTGGATGTAGCATTGACATAAATGGAAAAGTGTTGGTTTCTACAGAAAAGAATTAAAGCATGATCTGGGGAGAAAAGGCACCGCACTACCACTTCACATGGGAGATAAAAGTTCATTTTCTTGTCCTTAAAGTCTCTAAGCCCTACGTGAAACTGTTCAAATATACAAAGCTCAATAAACTACTAGCAACATAGAGTGTAAAGTCAAAATAAGTATTCCGCAGTGACAGAGATGCTAGCTCGGTCCTCTAGAGACCAACCATAGAAACCAGAAGTCTCTGCCGAAGGCCACAGGAAGAACCTGTCTTCCCAGGTCCCAGGCAGGCGCTCCTGGGGGCTTCTCCTAGTCTCCAAGGTTACTTCTGCAGGCAACATCTTCGCAGCCCTGAGAACACGCTGATACAAAGGGGACCAGGGCACTCTTCTTGAGAGTTGTGTTGCCTGCTGCCTGTCTCAGGGGTCAGTCCCAGATGTTATTTAGCAGCCCCACCCCGGCCCACCAACAAAGCTTATGCTCCCCCGTTTTGTCATGGTCATGGGGACAAATAGCATCAGCAGCTTAGAACTCAGGGGTCAATGACAAAGTTCACCTTTGCTTCTCCTGCACCTAATTTTCCCATAGGTATTCATGATTTCTTTTAAGCGACGCTGTTGCTTCTGTGAAAATTCACTACCCTTTCTTGCTTTGCCCACAGATCATGGCATACATTTCTCCCACGATCACCGAGGGTTCCCTTGGCGATGGACTGGGGTAGATCCGCTCGCTCCGACGATTTAAGTGAGCTCTAGCTTACAACTATGTTCCAGCACTTACTACAGAAAACTGGGGGACAGAGCCAAGAAGGAGTGACATCCGCCCGGTCAGGCCCTCTGATTCCAGTTGGGTGACTTGATTTTTTCCCCATTAGGGAGAAGGCAGGAAAAATAGGCTTCAAATTTAAAAGGCTGGACTGAAAATAGACATGAGCACTCTTCCTTCAGCAGACCCGCCTTGCTGCTTTGTGCTGAGGCTAATTCACCAGGACGTAGCCATTGTGCTGGGGGTCCACAGCCTCCAGCATCTCACAATCAAAGAGTCCAGGAAACTCCGACAGGGGGAGAGAGTCGTAGGTGGAAGGGGCGTCCTGCAGTCCTGAGCTCTGGGGACCCTCGGGTGGTGCCATGTCACTCTGCGGGGCCTCGTCCATGGGGAACTGACAGGGGGTGGCGTAGTCTGGCTCCGAGGCTGCAGCCCCAGGCAGCTCACAAGTCTGGTAGGGAAACTGTAAGGGCGCGGAAGCTGCTCCCGGCTGCCGAGGCTGTGGCGGTGGCGGAGGTGGCGGTGGAGGTGGCTGCAAGTGTGTGGGGAGAGAAGGAGGGGCCCTGTGACCCGGCGAAGAGGGCAGGGGCGGCAGCTGCATCTCCTGGTACTGGCTGAGGAAAGGGCTGAACTGCATTTGCTCCGACGTAGGCTCCAGCACGGGGCTCAGGGGCTGGGTGAGGGCGAAAGGTGGCTGTGAAGGCTGGGGCGTCTCCGGGTGGGCCAGGGGCAGCTGTGGGCTGGGCTGCGGGTAGGAGCTCTCAGCTATCTGCATCTGATTAAAATACGCCTGCAGCTGAGACTGCTTCTGCAGGAAGAGCCGCTTCTGCTGGAGTCTACATTGGCAACACCAAGAGAGAGAACCGTGAGCCTGGGTTGCCGCTCATCAGAACAGAAATGCAGTGGCGGTCAGTCATTAGCTGCAGTCATTAAGTCCTACTTGTCCCCGAGGTGGCAGGGGCATTTGTTTCAGTGGGGAAAGAGCCAAATGCACTCGACTTTTCAAGCCCAATCTTACTTCTGGCCCCTCTATTCTGACTGACCCCTCAGGGTTCAACTGACTCATCTAAGATGCCACATTTCTCCCTGTGAGGCGAGAGGCTGATGTCCCAACTGCAGAGCTGACCCCAAGTATATGCTGGAGGGGACCAGGGTTCTCTGGCTGGGCCAGGATTCCTGCACAGAACCCACTTAAGCGCAGTAGGTTGGAGGCTGAGACTTTGGGTGTCTTCCTGACCCAAAGGGGAGATAGTGGCAAGGATGCAGGCTATCTGCATGAGCCCTTGTGTCTTGCAGATTGCCTCAGGTTTCAAGAGTGCCGTTCCAGAGAAGTGAGCTCTGGGCAAAGGGCTGCATAGCTGCTTTCTTTGTTGTTGTTGGGGGCCACACCCAGCGGTGCTGAGAGGGTCATGCGATACTGAACAGAGTAGAGGCAATATGGATGCTCCACCATCTTTCGCACCCCTGGCTCCCTTCAGTCTTTATGTAAGAAAGTGACTTTTTGGTCAAACCCCATCCCACTCCCCTTCACCTGTGTTCCTGCAGCTGCTGTTCAAGGCTCCGGGGAGTTTCTTTACAATAAAGCTGACAGGTATTCTGGGCCTTTGACAGAAGTCCGGGCTTCTGGAAGAGCAGAAAGACAGCATGAGTGTGACAATGTGACAATCACTTGCGGCCTCAGGCTCTGCCTGGAATGTCTTCCCCAACCACTGCAGGAGGGCTGATTGCTCAGTGAATCCGGATCCCCTTGGCCCACAGAGCTGGCTCAGCCCAGGTGAGCTGGGCACCTCGGCCCTAACCTACTTCTGTTCCTACTCCTGGGAGTCTCAAGGACTGGGAGGCTAGGGGAGGTCAGCTGGCAGCACCTGCCGAAAATGAATAAACAAATGACTCATTCTTCAAGGGGACTGTTAGGGGTCATTTTTGAAGACTATCAGGCACCAGTGTGGAGCTGATCGGACGCTCCTGGCACTAGAGATTTCCATTTTATTTATTATTTATCACGGGGAGTCACCTTAGCCAGGTGTCCCTCTCCTACCTCAATGGTGTTTGGTGTTGTCCTTCACTGAAGCTCAAGGACTAATTCCCCACCCCCACTGGCACGGAGTCTAAGGCTAAGTCTGGACACGTTTCTAGAACTTCCAAGTGCAGAGTCAAATTCCTGCCTAAAGGAATCAAGAAGCCACCCGAAGTAGAATAAGCAGGCCTAACAGGTTCCAGCAGCACAGCGGGCAGGTCGGGCAGGTCGTGGCAGAGCGCCTGGGCAGGGCGGGAAAGCACCCACCTGGAGCCGGTGCTGCAGGTACTGCGCCTCCAGGCCCGGCCGCTGGGGGAGCTGCTGGCGCACGGCACCAGGCAGAGGCGCCACGCTCTCCTGCTGCGGAGCAACTTCCTCCTGCACAACAAAGGGGTGCAAACGCTTTCAGTTCTCCATGTGGGAAAATTTCAATTCTGAATTAAGCAACCCTGGCCGCTGTCCACGAGGAAGTCCAATACTACATGATCTTATGCGCATTTACGTCATGAGGAGACCGAGGGTTAATGTCTCTGCAGAAAATGTGGATGTGTCCCCTCAGGTCAGCCTGGAGCAAAGGTTCTTTCTGGGCATCACCTAGAGAGAGGCTCTTACCTTGCCCAGAACCTCAAATATTAGAGCCCTGAAGCATGAAAACAGGGAGGGCTAACTCACTTCCGTGGCATAAAAAAACGGCATGTTTAGGGGCCTGAGCGATAGCGCAGTAGTAGGGAGTTTGCCTGGTTTGTGGCTGACCAAGAATGGACCTGGGTTTAATCCCTAACATCCCATATGTCCCCCAAGCCAGGAGCGATTTCTGAGCATATAGCCAGGAGTAACACTGGGTGTGGCCCAAAAATCAAAAATAAAAGGGGGGGACATTTTTTGCACAAATCCACCATTTCTAATGCATTTATACATTCTAGCACAAAGATGGCATCTGTATTTCTTTTTTTGGGGGGGGGGTCACACCCGGCTGTACTCAGGGGTTACTCCTGGCCCTGCACTCTGAAATAGCTCCTGGCAGGCCCAGGGGACCACATGGGATGCTGGGATTCGAACCACTGTCAGTCCTGAATCCGCTGCGTGTAAGGCAAACACCCTACTGCTGTGCTATCTCTCCAGCCCTGGCATCTATATTTCTTAAGGAAGCGACAGCTTCAAAAATGGTAGTAGCTAGCTTCTCCTTCAGTCAGTTTCTCACTTTTCATCTTGGTGTGTGTGCTCAAGGGAGAGGAGCTCCAGAGAACCTACTGAGGCAATTCTGATAACTTCCCCTCTGTCAGCTGAGCAAGTTCAGCCTCCAAATCCCCAAGAACCAGGGGGGGCTCATCAGTAGGAGGCAGCAGCTGGGCCAGCTAGCTATTAGGGGATTAGCTATCAGGAGGCTAGGCTTCCCAAAGCCCCAGTGTACATCAGGGCTGAGAGACCCATATTCAGAAGGAACTCCCGGACCACCTCTGGTGAACCCACCTGGGGGCAGCTGCTAGGAAGATCCTGGAGTGGTGGAGCAGCTGATGTCAAACTGGGATCGGCCTCTGAGCCCATGTGCTCATAGAGCAACTGCACTTTGTTCAGCTCCAGGATTCCTTTGGTTCGTGCCAGATTCTGAAGGTGCTGTCTAAAGGCAACGATTCCTGAAAGTATAAAGGCCAAACAGTGAAAAGGAAGGAAGGAGGGAAAGAGTAAAAGGAAGGCAGGAGGGTAGAAAGGAAGAAGGGAAGGTAAGAAGGAGAATGTGAGTGAGGGAAGAAGCTAGGAAAGCAGGAAGAAAAGCAGGAAGTCAGGCAGGCAGGAAGGCAAGAAGAAAAGTAGGAAAGCAGGAAGGAAGAGAGAAAGACAGAAAAGCAGACAGAAGTCAGGAAGGCAGAAAGGAAAGCAGGAAGGCAGGAAAAACCCACAGATGTGATAAGCAGCGTGGTGACATGCTGCCACGTGTTGTTCAGGAAAGAGGTCAAGCCAGAAACAGTCAGTCACCTTGGGTGAGGGAGGTGTCCGATGCCCTGCGTCCTTCTCGGAAACTCACAGGGGACCGATTGTGGGCCTCCCGTTTCTGGGCGCTCAGAGCCTGCATGGCTGGGTTGGCAGGTCTCAGGCTTATGAATGGGGACGTCATGCGTGGAGACGGCTGATTGGCTAGCATGATGTCCTTCAGCGAAGGGGTGTCCTCCAGAAAGTTCAGGTCCCTCTGAATTGAGCCCATATCATACTCGGCATCCACACTGTCCAGGGAGGGGTTGTCACTCATGGAGAACATTTTCCCTGTGAAAACAATTACAACCCTAGCAGTGAGCAGCTTCATTGCACTTGAAATACAAGGCAACTTGCATCTGCCCAGCTACAGTGTCTCACTGATTGGCCGCAGCATCTTTCAGTGGCTTTTTCTTTGGCTATCAATGTGGTATTTAGAAGGAAAATCCACTCCTCTAAAATTGCCCACAGGATCTTCCCTATTTGGTGCATGTCCATCCCTGGTAAATCATACAGCCCTCTGGAAACCCTGGAAGCTTCTGTGTAGTCCTTAGCCTACAGCTAAATGTGCTCCATTGAAGCACCAAGCACTGGAGTAAGTTGGGGTCACCATTGTTTCTCTGGTGATGGCAGTGGGAGTGGAGGCTAGGAAAATTCAGCCTGGCTTTCAGTTGAGTCCATACCTGAACCAGGCAGCACAACCAGCTGGTTGGTCACTTCGGACAGAGTGTGCCGCCTTTGCCCACTGCGTGTGGACTGGAACGTGTCGAAAGCCTGGCTTGGGTCTTCCTCCACTTCACCCTCTGTCTCCAGCCCTTCATCGATGGATGTCTCCATCATGTTGCTAGGCAGTGACTGGCAACCCTTCTTTATCAGTACAGGAGGCACCGGGTCCAGGAGACAGCCATTGACCTAGATTCAGTGCAAAAGGGAGCAAGTTTTGGTTCCCTGCTGAGCAGAAGAAAAACCCACAACAGAAGACAAACCAAGGCAGGGAAAACTAGAAAGTCATGAAATAGGGGCCAGAGAAATAGTACAGTGGGTAGAGCACATGCCTTGCACTATGTAGAACTGGTTCAATCCCTGGCACATCCTCTATGGTCCCCTACGTACCATATACAATGATTCCTGAGTGCAGAGTAATCCCTGAGTGCACCTTAGGTGCAGCCCCAAAACAAACAAACAAAAGAGAAAGTGGTGACATATTGAAAAAGCACATATTTTCTATCAACGATGATGTGGAGATCTAAAGTAAAGGCAAGTCAACTGTGGCGCTCAGAGACAGAAGCCCATTATGATCCACATTGGCACCAGCTCCTGGTCTCTCTGAGTCACCATTAGTACAATAAACAATTGTGTTAGTGGTTTCCAGATGAAGAGGGGCCTATCCGCCTGAGGCCTAGCTGATACTTTTTATTTTTTACATAGGAAAATTAAGGGGGGGGGGATGAGGAGTTTTAAAAAAACCAACAGAACAACATGACTCATAGCTAGAAGAAAGCAGAGTCACTAGCACATTCCTCTAATTTTCAACCACAAAACACACTGGAAGGTTCTAGACATACTTTTATATTCATAATTTAAGTACCTGCACACTTAAATTAGTCTTTAATTGACTCAATGTGCCTCAGGAATGGAAAAACATAATTCCTTCAAAACAAAATGATACCACAAGGATTGGCAAAAAGAAAAAAAAAACCACAACCAAACAACAAAAAACCAACAATGAAACAAAACAAAAAACCTCAAATGGCAAACAGCCAAGACCTTCCATTATAGAATAACAAATGACTCACAGGCCCCAAATTCCAGCAGAGGTTAATGAGCGCCAGTTCGCCGAATCATCTCCTCCAACAGCACACACCATCTTAGCAGCTCGCACCCCAGTGGGACCAGCTCAGCAAGGCCCGGAGCGAGAACTCTGCCTTCCTTGGCAGTTGCTAAGTAAACCACTGAATTGCAGGCAGGAACAGCAGACAGAGGGGAGTTGTGGTTGTGAGTCCTCTGGCTGGTAAAAGCCCCAATGAGCAGGCAATTATTTACCTCATTACCTAAACTATTCCCCTGTGGAAATCAATCTGTTTTCTCCTCTGAATAGCTGCTCAGGACCAGCCATTCAGAAGCACTCTGGCCTTAGCCACACTTTCACCTAGAACATGCTGGGGAGAGCTATTGTTGCCTTTGGAAGCAGAAGCAGCTTGTGGATATGAGAGGTGACGTGGACCATCCCTGTGCCAGACACAGGAAACTACCCTCTTTAGGCCACCAATTGGAAGGCTTTGCAGGCCCTGTATTTGGAGAGAAGATGTGGTGACTCAGACCTTTGTTTGCTTGGCGAAGGGGGGTGAGGGGGGGCTTTCCTACCAAGCTGTTTCAGGGCTGCAGCCACTACATGAATAAGGTGGCTAATACATTCAGGGTTTGAAAGGGGTGGTCATTTTAAAGGAAGTGTGGCGAAAGCTCTCTTTCAGGCCAACATCCATCTTCCTCAGGGCACCTGAAAATAAGAACTCTGAAAACTGGCCTTATGGCCACTCCCAAGAGAAATCTTCTGTTTTTAAAATTTTGGACTAGAAGGCCAGAGTTATAGTACAATGGTTAGGGTGCTTGTCCTGTATGTGGCAGACATGGGTTTGATCCCTGGCATCTGTCTTGTGCACTGCCAGGAGTAATACTGAATACAGAGACAGGAGTAAGTATTGAGCACCACTGGGTATAGCCCCAAAAGAAGAAAAAATTGGGGTTGGGGGATACTCCTAGGGAGTGCTCATGGGCCCACAGGCAATCATGTCATAATCAGCCAACTGTTCTAAGATGTTCAGTGCTAGAGCCTGTGGTGCTGCCATGGCTCCAGGGCAAGGTGTGGTGCCAGGATTTGAACTTGGGTCCTGGCACAAACCACTGAGTTATCTTCCCAGCCAAAGTTTTCTCATTTTTTTACTAACAGTTTTCTTATATGAAAGAATGACTGTTTATGAATTTATTTTTATACCTTTAGTTTTTCTAGCTGTCTGCAGATACTTAGATTAGCTAGAGATAATTTAGAAATGAATAAAACTGCATTATATATTTACTACTGAGCATCTTGACACTGATAGACTATAGTGAAATTGTATCCCAGGTTCCTAGCAGAACAGACTTACAACCAAGTTCTGTTTTTCCTTAACAGGGAAAAGTTGCCTTTTCTCTTTTTCTGGGTTTTCTTGTTTCCTGGGTAGTCAAAAAGTCAGAAAGATAATCTCATTAAAGAGGCTGGGAGATAGGACAGAAACTCAGATTAAGTTTCCAGCAGCAATGGTCTTCCGCACAGCTGGTATGGGCCTGGGGGTCCCCAGCTGGGATGGCCCAAGGATCCTCAACACTACAAGACTGAAGCAGTATCACAGCCTTGGGTCCATGTGTTGAACCATTGGCCTGGGAGACAGAGAATCACTGGGCCTCCTGAACAACGATGCCGAGATCCCAAACAAACAAATAAACAAACAAACACACACACACGCACAAACCAACCAAACACACACACATATACTTCCCTAAAAATGTCTGCTCATAAATTTCTCTTTTTGTTTTTATTTATTTATTTATTTATTTATTTATTTATTTTTTGTTTTTGGGCCACACCCAGTGACACTCAGGGGTTACTCCTGGCTATGTGCTCAGAAATCGATCCTGGCTTGGGGGACCATATGGGACGCCAGGGGACAGAACCACAGCCCGTCCTAGGTTAGCTCGTGCAAGGCAGATGACCTACTGCTTGTGCCACCGTTCCGGCCCCATCTCTTGTTTTTTGCTTTTGTTTTTTTCTTTTTGGGTCACACCCGGCAGCACTCAGGGGTTACTCCTGGTTCTATGCTCAAAAATCGCTCCTGGCAAGCTCGGGGGACCACATGGGATGCCAGGATTCGAACCACCGTCCTTCTGCATGCAAGGCAAACGCCTTACCTCCATGCTATCTCTCCAGCCCCTCTTCTTGTTTTTATATTAGAAGAGAAATGATATCTTTTATTAAAACTTTTTTATGCTAATCTCAGTGCTGGCCTGGTAGAAAACAATGATCTGGCTTTTCAGATGTTTGATGATTAAATCAGAAAGCACAGTCGGGGCCTGCTCACAGTTAATAGGTGTAAACCCTTCAGCTATAAGATCATTTCCTGAAACAAGTGATAATCATGCCACCCTTTCCTGCCAACTGACTACCCAGGGACTTGGTCTAACAAGAGTCTAAATTTGGTTCTAGGGTCTATGACTAAAACATTGGGCCAATCTACCTCAGGAGAACTGGGCTGCTGGGAAGATACTTCACTCTAAGGAATAATCTGGGTAAACTTTAAATTACAAGACTTCAATTACAAGATAGATATCATCATTGTATATTTTCTGATTTGTATAATTTCTGTCTTTTCTAAAAGCTCAACTGAGCCCCCCCCCTTTTTTTTCTTTTTGCCTTTCAGTCATTCTCTACAGTGCTTAGGACTTACTCTTCTCTCAGGCATCACTCTTGGCAGATATCAAAGAACCATATATATGGTGCTGGAGATGGAACCTGGACCAGTAGTGTACCTTGGTCAGGGGGCAACTCCTGATGACTGGGCCAACTGGGTCAGCAGTTTAACCGCAAGGGTCTGAGGATATAATGTTGTTTGTTCCCTGTAGTGCTGGTAATACTCAGGCTTCCCTGCTGTGCTTGGGGCTCCAGGGCCACATCCAGAGAAGCTCGGGCAGCCAATTAGTGCCAGAGATTCCATGGAGTCGATTGCATGCAAGGCCTGCATCTTAACCCTTGTACTATTTCACAGCCTAATGCTTAATATGTTAAAAGTTTGGTGTGGTATTTCCAGACCTCCTTTTATGCAAACTGCCATTATAATAAATAATATTTCATGTAGCTAATCATGAACTACCTCTACTACCCTTGCATTTTTCTCAGTTCAGTTTCACACAGTTCCTTTGCCTTCCAGCTCTGAAAACTCTGTTGTAAAACCATTTAAAAGTCACTAAAATAGGGGCTGCAGAGATAGCATGGAGGTAGGGCATTTGCCTTGCATGTGGAAGGACAGTGGTTTGAATCCCGGCATCCCATATGGTCCCCCGAGCCTGCCAGGAGTGATCGATTTTTGAGTGCGAGCCAGGAGTAACTCCTGAGCAATGCCGAGTGTGACCCTCCTCCCCACCAAAAAAAGTGACTAAAATAAGGTGTGCATATAAAGAATTCACAATTCCCCCAAACCCTCCAATGATGGTAATGGCTGGTCCTGTGCAAGGACATGGTGTGTCACCTGGGTGGGTCTGTTTCTACTCAGAGTGGGGAAACTGTCTCCAAAAGGTGTTCTACTTGAGAGGAACCCTGAATCCAGGTTTGAGAGTAGAGATTCAATAGCATAGGATGGTAACCATGGAATACTTTTGAAGGCTGACGGTGGCAGGTCCTAGAGGCACCCACCCTGCACCTCCAAGTATAAGCACAACTAAACAAGTGGTCTGAGCAGGTAGGAGGCACCTTTAGAAAACAGTGTCTGGGTATTGGAGTCAGTGCACAGGAAGCAACAGGAACAAAGGAACTACTGGTTTCTCTGACAATTTGGAGCGAGAATGTTTGTTTGTGGGCCCCACAGGGTAGGCACTAAGGAGGGAAGAGGAAGGAGCCTTTGTGCTGACCCAATGAAATGGGTCACAGGGCAGACAAGCTGGTGTCTGTCCTGGCCCTGGGCCAAGGAGGCCCTGATCGTGTGGATGGCTGCTCTGGCATGGTCTGGCTCTGCCCACCAATGCGAATGCACCACCAAGCTCCTGTCTCTATCTGTCACAAAAGCATTCATTTCCTGTCTGTTTCCTAGTTACGGTAACAATCACAGGCTTTAAAAATAGCTTGCCCTATATAATTCAGCAGACAGTGCCCAATCTGTGTTTTGGGCCCGATGCCCTCACAGACAAGCTTTTAACAGACTGAATTTTAATTTCTTTTAAGGGAATGAAATCTTAAAAGTAAATGAATTATGTGGCCCCAACTGATGTCTAGGTTTCTGGGGGAGGAAGAAGGAGCAGTTTATCGAGGATGCTGAAACACTAGACTGCCAGAGGCTGAATATCCACAGGAAGCGGTTTTTGTCTTTAGAGGCAAGGACACAAAACCTCACGATCAGCAGCTTCGCCTATACCTGCCCATGGCAGCCTTGCATGAAGCTGCTTTGACCATGTTCTAGTGAAACTTTTTATTTTCTTCTAAACTGACCCAACTTTGAGACCATAGCTGGCACTCAACTTTCCCATCATCTAGGTGCAAACAATGCTAGCAGTATCCACTGTTCTCTCCAGACTTTGGTCATTTTACCTGCACACTCTCATTTCTTTGCCCTTACTTTGCAGTCTCATTGACACAGTCTTAGTTCAGAACCCACCTTGACACCTTTCAATTCTTTGTCCCCTATAAACCATAGAAGTTGCATTCTCATTTCCAAGGCACAATAGTGATCAAACATATGATCAAAAATCTTTGGTTGTAGGGTACGGAGGGAGATTTAGGGCATTGGTGATGGGAATGTTGCACTGGTGAAGGTGGGTGTTCTTTATATGACTGAAACCCAACTACAATCATGTTTGTAATCACGGTGTTTAAATAAAGATATATAAAAATAATCTTTGGTTGTTTCTTACTGTCTTGGAGACATCTGACTAGAACAATTCTCTAGGTACAAAAACACTCCCAGTTGAGAACTTGAGCCTAAAGAAAAAGTCAAAACTTTTGGTTTGCCATTAAGAGTGAACCTGTTTGTCTTTTTTGGGATTTTTGTTTTGTATTGAAGCCATACCTGGTGATGCTAAGGACTTACTCTTGGCTCTGCACTCAGAATTTACTCCCAGAGACACTCTGGAGCTCATGCCAGGGATTGAACCTGGGTCAGTTGAATGCAAAGCAAGTCCCAGCCCTTTTTGTCTTATTTTCCAACAGCTCCCAATCATGTGCTCTGTTCCTTAGACACATGGAGCTAGTGCTCTGACTGAGAAAGACCACAGTTTTTCTAGCACTTTTTATGATCCAACTTTCTCTAGAGACATCAAAACTGATTGATACCATCTTGACCTGCCCTGCCACAGTTTCCAGATGTGACAGTTACCACAAACTTGTCAGATCAAATTGCTAAGAGCAAACTGCTTGCCTGGAAGCACACTAACTCTTTAGTGGACCAATAGATCCTTTAGTTCACTTCTTTAGCATCTGGCAATGTTTTTGGTGTCTCTTCTGCTAGACTTTGAAGCAGAAATTATATCTTACTCATCATTTTTACTACCTAAGCAGGCTAAAAAAGACAGGAAACCAGTATTTATTATGTATCTAAAG
This sequence comes from Crocidura indochinensis, assembly GCA_004027635.1. Taxonomy (NCBI): domain Eukaryota; kingdom Metazoa; phylum Chordata; class Mammalia; order Eulipotyphla; family Soricidae; genus Crocidura; species Crocidura indochinensis. The sequence continues at coordinate 40,442 of PVKC010000700.1, forward strand.
TCTGCCCAGAGTCATATGCACTTTCTCAATTAGTCTTCACAATTGTCTTTTAAATTGGTAATATAATTTTACACAGGAGAAAACTGAAATTCAGAGGAGTTAGTCATCTTGTTCAACTTCATTCAGCTAGTGAAAGAACAAAGATAGTCTAAGAAAACTCCAAGACTATGAACTACGTCTATTAAAATCATACAGGTTATATCACATGACGCTAAGAATATAAAACACATAGAAGTTAATCAAATCTCCAGGAAATGAAAAAAGTCATCATCTTCCATGTACCAACTTCATACAGTTAACTAAGATAAATTTCTTTGAGAAACATGAACAAAATGGTGTTCAACTGACCCCCCCCACAAAAAAAAGTCCATTTCTCTTAGCTATTACAGTGGGAAGAAGCACTAGAACATGGACAACATCCAATTCAGCACAATAGTTATATGCTTGTTTTGAGTTTCAGTTTGTTTTAAAAATAAAGAAAATCCAAAAACTTGGAAAGGATCCAGATATGTGAAGAAAGAAGAAATTGGAAGAGCAAAGTATTGTGAACAGGATATATGAGACTAACAGGCTGCATAATTGTCATGATAATAAGATAGTGATGAGGGGTCAGAGAGATAGCATAGTGGGTAGGACTCTTGCTTGCATGTGGCTGACCTCGTTCAATCCCCTGGTACCTCATATAATCCACAGAGCAATACCAGGAGTGATCCCTGAGTACAGAGTCAGGAGTAAGGCCTGAATACTGTTGGATATGGCCCAACACTCCCCAGATTCCCACTCCCCACTGAAAAAATATAAGATTCAAGTGGAGACCAGAGCATCATTCTTAGTTGGGGTCTTTTTGTTTTTTGGGTCACACCCGGCAGTGCTCAGGGGTTACTCCTGGCTCCATGCTCAGAAATTGCTCCTGGCAGGCACGGGGGACCATATGGGGCACCGGGATTCGAAACGATGACCTTTTGCATGAAAGGCAAACGCCTTACCTCCATGCTATCTCCCGGGCCCCAGTTGGGGTCTTTCAAACAAACAAACAAACAAACAAAACCCTTCCCAAGTGACCCAAGGAATATAAAGCCAATACTGCCAGGACTAAGGGAAGTATTCAGCCACCCTGTGACTCCAAGTCTCTCAGATGTGACCATACCTTTGGAGTGTCCACACTCTCTTCTTCCATAAAGGCTGCTTCTGCCTGACAGCCAGGGGCTGGGAATGGAAAGGCCTCCACATTGGGTGCCTGTGGGAGGAGGGTGGACCGCATCAGCCGCAGGTTAGGGGAGTGCACGGTCACCGGGAGCCCCACAGTTTGTGCCTGCAAATATCATAAAAATAGACAGTCAGGAATATGGTACTTTCTGAATGAATATGCAAAATCCTGGCAATAAAATAATCCTTCCTGGAGCAATGAAAGGATAGTTACAAATAACAAAGAATGTAATAGGCCTAAATTGTCTTAATTGCCTCTGGATTCTGTTTCTGAGATTGGCTCCCCAGAATAAAAAGTTGCATACATTTCACATAGACAAGAAGGTAATTCCCATTTTTCTTTGCATGGAATCAAAGGCTTTTCCTATTTCTTTTCTTTTTCTTCTGTCCAACTAACATAACCCAGGAAAGATATAAAGAAAAACAAGGAAGACGTTGCCTCTAGACGCACAAGAAAAGAGCCGGAATTAGGCACAAACACACACAGCCAACTACTAAATACAACACACCCTGGAACAAACCTCTCTCTCTGCACTCCCACCCCTTTTGGAGCCAGTGCCTACGGCATGGGAGGCAAAGACTCTACCCAGTCTAAACCACTGGCTCAAGCTCTCCCTCTCTGATTGGGGGAAGCTGGCAAGGGGATGTGTGAAGAGGAGGAAGGGAGAAACAGCCATGACTTGTGAGGCCGGAAGGAAGTCCTTGCAAACAAAGCCTGCCTGCACATAGCCTGCATGAGAGGGATGCTAGTTGCTGCTGAGTTCGCTTCCTGAAGCCCTTGAGCTCCTGTGACTTTACACCCATTCTGTCCACTCTTCACATCTTCTTTGTTAAGATCTCTACATCAACAAGCACTGCAGTCTTGGAAATCATTTAAAGAACCTTCCCAGCAGTTGGTAATAATTTTAAAGATGGGACAGTTGGATAATCCTTTATTCATCATCTCTTCAAATTTAGCAGTTAATTTATTAGATACTTTTTGAATAATAGGTATTCATAAACATCTGTGGGAATGATCTTTCTACAAGACAGAGGATAAAGCATATTTTTCATTCTTTAATCACTTTAAAGGATGCAGAATGGTAAAATTTAAACACAAATGAAAAGAAATAAAAATGATTTTAATTCTCTCTCTCTCTCTCTCTCTCTCTCTCTCTCTCTCTCCCTCTCTCTTCCCCCCCCCCCATCCTTCTTAAGACCTAGCTTTGATTCCTGGCTCCATCACTTATGGTGTGCTCTTGATCAAGCTTATTAGTCTTTGCTTCTCTACTAGCATGAAACAGCACAGAAAGCACTCAGAAGTGAAGTTAGGATTGTGCATGGCAAAAATGGAAGAGCCTTCATTTAGGCATGCATATCCTCATTTCCCTTTCTGCCCAAAGTCTTAGAATGATCACAGATCTTTCAAAGAGGAATCTGACTGCAATATAAGTAGAAATGAACTTGCTAATGGTTCCAGTTAAAATTCAGTTGATGATTTTCAGGATGGGGCAATACTTTAGAAATATTTTTATATTTGATTATATTTAGGACAGACTTTTATAGTTGGTATATTCCAATATTAATATCATTAGATATGCAGCAGGTGATAAAGACTAAAACAGTAACATGAAAGCATTGGTATTCCATGGATAAGGAAAATTAAACAAACAAAAATGAAATGGCATATTTTTTTCTGACCATGATAAACAGCTTTTTCAAAGTATCATTAACCAAGCACTAGTCGTTGACATGATTTATCCACGGTGTCACAATGAAAACATAAGCTTGCTAGTAAATTCTTCTCGGAACTGTCAACTCAGATCTACGAGCCCATGTTTGAGGTAGAAAAATGAGCCAATGAAAACATCATGGAAGACATTGGTCTGCCATGGACACAGCATGGATATGCCGGGTTTCTCCTGCCTAATCCTTGTCTTCATCCACAGGCCTCTCTGTACAGTTGGGGCTCTACTGTGCCAGATGCAACTACACAGTGTCCTGACAAATTTCACTCTGGGCCACAACTAAGTAGTAATGACAGAGGCATAACATGTTTTCCTGTGGCAAGTGCTTCATAGACTGTTAGATGGAAGGCCTTAGGGGGATGCTTCTGAGGGTTCTTGTAACCTGAGGGTCAAAGCGGCCCTGCTGGGACAGGGCAGGTGCTGCCTTTTGGCGCACACAGTGCCATGGAGCTGACTCAGGGGCGCATGACTTTTCTAGAAGGCTGACTCGTCTCCCCTGGGAGTAGCAAGGGCTAGTCTCACCCAGATTGCCTTGAAACTCTGCTTCTGACTTGTGCTTCTCAGATCTATTGAAATAAATATTATCTGCTCCAAGGAGAAAAGCTTTATTTGCTACAAGTGATCTGACTGTTAAGGACAAAGTTATATTCCTATAATCTTCCTGTTGAAGGCCTAGAAATCCCGAGAGACTGTCTGGAGACACGGTCTCTAAGTAGGTAAGTAAGAGTAAAAGATGTCACTAGGGTGAGCCTGAGTCTCACAGGATAGTTCTTCCTTCTACAAAGAGGCTGAGACACCAGAGATTTCCCTTTCCACACATGCAGAGAAAGGTCCTATGAGGACATGCTGAGAAGGCAGCTGTCAGTAAGCCAGAGAGAGCTCTCAGCAGGAGACAACTCTGATGACACCTTCGTCTTCAACATGTACCTTCCAGAATTAGAAGAAAAACACTTTTTGTGGGAAGGGGTATACTTGGCAATGCTCAGGAGTTACTCCTGGCTCTGCACTCAGGGGTCACTCCTGGAGATACTCAGGGGACTGTATGGGATGGCAGGGTTAGAACCTGGGTCAGCTGTGTGCAAGGCAAAAACCATATCTACTCTGCTATCTCTTCAATTCCCCCAAATACCATATTTTTCTTGTCTAAATCCCCAGTCTGAGAAACCCCAGCTGACAAATATACTGCTTTTACTTGAAACATTTCAATTATATCTTAAAAAGAACTGGGACGAGAACTTCACTTTTTGATTTTTGGTCCATACCCAGCTGTGCTCGGGGCTTACACCTGTATCTATGAATTGCTGGAGATCAAACCTTGGTTGGACACATGCAAAGGCAAGTGCTTTAGCTACTGTACTTTCTCTTTCACCCACTTGTCTGTTAAGTTTTGGAGTTGAGGAACAAGCAAAAACTGGTGGTTTCAGGTGGGGTAGATAGATCAAAGCTCCAAGTTCTATTTTTCACATCACATGGTCCTTCTGAGAACTACCAGAAACAACCTCCAAGCAGAGCTAGGAATATTCCTCGAGCACCACTAGATGTGACCTCCAAACAAATACCCTCCCCCAAACAATAGTGGTTTTATGCTGTCCACACCAAATTTACAGTGTGACATATATTATGTCTCAACAAAAATATGTAAAAATAAACTATCTAAAAATCAAACCAAAGGGCCAGGGAATTAGCTCAAAGCATATGTCCTGTGTAGGGAGTCCCCAAGTTTCATTTCTGCAACACACACACTTGGTCCCAAGTACTACTAGTGTGGCCCTTGTAGCCTCTAACACTGCTGAGTTCCAGCAATACCAAATTGTTGGGCTTGAGCATAGAACCCCCCAAACCCACACAGCCCAGCCACATATTATGGAGCCCAGAATTGCCAGGGAGCTTCCCTCTGCCCCAATAAGTCAAAACCAAGCAAAAACCACTGGTGTTATATGCAGTGCTTGGATTTGATCTGGGGTCAGATGTAAGCAAGGCAAATGCCTAAATCCCTATACTATGTGACTTCTCTATTTTTCATAGAGAAAACTTCTCTATTTTTCATTTTTCTGTTAGGATAATCTAACTTCTCTCTCTAAATTCCTTCTCTTATCAATCTAATTTTGCTTCCAAACATTACTAGAACAATTAGAGTCAAATATAGATATAACCAACAAGCTTCCTTTTCTGCTCACAGCCTTCATTAGTTTGTTATTCACTGTGTTACAGGTAAACTCTACTTTGGAACCCACAGCCTTTCAGACCAGGGCTTCAGCTCACCACTCCAACCTTTCACTTCCCTGTGTCTCAGTCTGAGGAGACAGATCTGAATGAGCCCTCCGCTTATCCATCTAAGTACTTCTGCTCCTGCTGCTTCTTTGTCCATATCTCTCCTAAAATCCCCACTGTCTCTCCCTAAACAAGTAAGCCTTGTCCACAAGCTCTTTCCTGTTTAGATGCATCTCTTTTTTGTTCTGATTCTTTGACAGCATTTGTCTTTTGAATATGGCTCTTGAGTAGGTTTTATTTCTGTTCTATCCTGTAATGTCTCTGAGGGAAGAGCTATGTGATATACCCTCCTACAATTGTATTAAAAAAACGGCTTACCCACAGAATAGGACAAACTACTCACCCAATACCCATCAGATTGGGGCTATTATCTAAGATCTAAAGGTACTGACAAAACTTACCAAGAAAAAAAATCTAACCCCATCAAGAAATGGGGAGAAAAAAAATGAACAGATACTTTCTCAAAGAAGAAATACAAATAGCCAAAAAGCACATGAAAAAAATGTTTCACATCACTAATCATCAGGGAGATGCAAATCAAAACAACAATGAGGTACCATCTCATGCCACAGAGACTGGCACACATCACAAAGAACAAGAACAATTAGTGCTGGCAGGGATGAGGGGAGAAAGGAACTCTCATTCACTGATAATGGGAATGGTGCCTAGTCCAACCTTTCTGGATAACAGTATGGAGATTCCTCAAAAATCTGGAAATTGAGTTCCCATAGGATCCAACTATATCACTCCTAGGGATATACACTAGGAACATAAAAACACAATACAAAAATACTTTCTGCACACCTATTCATTGCAGCGCTATTTACAATTGCCAGAATCTGGAAACAACAAAGTTACCCTTCAACAATGAATGGCTAAAAAAATTGTGGTACATATACACAGTGGAATACTATGCAGCCACCAGGAAAGATGAAGTCTTGAAATTTTCCTATATATGGAAGGACATGGAAACTATTATGCTGAGTGAAATAAGTCAGAGGGAGAGAGAAAGATACAGAATAGTCTCACTCATCTATGGATTTTAAGGAAAATAAAAGATATTACTGTAATAATACCCAAAGACAATAAAGATAAGGGCTGGAAAGACTGGCCCATGAAATGAAGCTAACCACGAAGAGTGATGAGTGCAGTTAGAGAAATGACTACATTAACAACTATCATGACAATGTTTTGAGTGAGAGAAGTAGAATGCCTGTCTTGCATACAGGTGGGGTAGGAGGCAGAAGAAGGAGATGGAGGGCATTGGTGGTGGAAATGTTGCACAGGTGAGGGGGGTTGTCCTTTTTTGACTGAAATCCAACTATAAACATGTTTGTAATCATGGTGCTTAAATATATTATTTTTTAAAAGAAGGCTTGCATATGGTAGACAACAAAGTTATTTGCTTAATGAAATACAATGTACATGTGAATTCCCACTGAAAGAGAATAATAAAAAAAATAAAAATCATTTAAAAGAAAAGTTATTTGTAATAAAATCAATCTACCTAATGACAGAGAATGACAGAGGCAGAAAGTTTAGAGAAAAACTGTGTACAGAATAAAATCTAAACCTTTGCAAGATGAATCTGTCACACATGTGAACAGACACCTGCACAGATAGACTATTGGCTAATGGGGTGTTACCTTGGCAACTGTTTGCTCAGCAATAGTGCTAGGCCGACGCTGGCGGGCGTCAAGCCTCTGCTCCACAGGAAAACTGCTCCTATGTGATTTCAGGCGCTCCACCAACAAGAAATAAATGGCGGCAAAGTGGTTGTAGCTCTTGTTCTCCAAAGACTGAAAGAGGAAAAACAAGTGATGAAGGCAGAAGAAGCAGCCACTCCAATCTAATGATCTACACCTTTCTAAAAAAAAAAAAAAAGGCAGGAAGAAGTGAGGATGTGTTCTTAAAAATAAAGCAATGCAACAGCAAAATGTAAGCTGTTCTGGAGTGTGGTACTTTTCAAGGACTTGGTCTTAGTCAGCTCCATCAGTTTACGTTACTAGAACCCATTTCTTGCAAGGCATTCAACTATCTCCTGCAGACACCCCCCATGTGCTGGCTTGGCTATCTCTATCCACCACAGCTCTGTGAAAGGCCAATAGCAACCTGAGCTCGGTGGCTCCAATTCCAAGTCTCAACACAAGTCCAAACCATTGAGGGCTTGGAAGTGAATGATTACTCAGTGGGGAAATTTCTGATGATTATTTTGGGCTTGAGAAGGACATTTGGATGCTGGATCGAGAGACACCGTGTCTCCATTCTTGGGTAATTTTTTCCTCTTGTTTTTGGGTTCCACCCTCTCAAAACATTGAAAATAAAGTTGCTTCTCAATTTTTCATATTCTAAATTCGTCAACTTGCCCAAGATAAGAATGGAACAGGAAAACAGTAGCTTCCAGAGTTTCTGGTTCCACTGCACAGTGTGATAGGCACTGTGTGCAGAGTACTTTTAGTAAAGGTCACAGGCCAGTGATACAGTGTGTATAGTAGGACTGTGGCTCTACTTTGTGGAAAAGTTTTAAAAACATCAGAGAGCACACAAGTCATTTATTTGCTTTGTTTCATGTTATGGCTATAATGAAGGAAAAAGCAATATACCATGAGGACTTGGGTTATGGATTTCTCAGTTTTGTAACCCATAATAGAACCCACAATTCCTCATCTGGAATCCACTGGGTTTTTTTCCTTCTCAATTTCTTGAAATTTCTCAAAAAAAATTTTTTTTTTTGTTTTTTGGGCCATACATGGCGGCACTTAGGGATTACATCTGTCTCTGCACTCAGAAATCACTTCGGGCAGGCTTGTGGGACCATATGGGACACCAGGAATTGAACCAGGGTCCATCCTAGATTGTCAGTGTGCAAGGCAAATGCCCTACAGCTCTGTTATTACTCGAGTCCAACCCAAAATTTCTCAATTTCTTTACAAAATAAATTGCATTGGATTTCCTAAACCTAATGCCTCCTTAATTTTCTGCTCAACCATCAGTCCTGTTTTATGCCTGCATCTATGTTCACTTTAAACTCACTTTTTTTTTTTTGACTTTTGGGTCACACCCAGTAGTACTCAGGGGTTACTCCTGGCTCTACACTCAGAAATCACTCCTGGCAGCTCAGGATATGGGATCGAGCACATGGGATACCGAGATTTAGAACCATAGTCCTTCTGCATGCAACGCAAACACCCTACCTCCATGCTATTTCTCCAGTCTCTAAATTCATTTATTTTTACATAAAATTTTTAGCTTCATCCTAGAAGAAGCTTTCTACTTTGTACTTGTTAAACTTGTACTTGTTAAACTTCCACCTTTGCCTTTTCTCTGTTCCACAGAAGCTCTTCATCTTGAATTCTTTTACACAAGGTATAAAACCAAATATAAAGAGACATAGGCAACATTTAGGGAAAACTGAACAGTCTGCTTTGGTACTGGTGATATGAGTACTGCAAACCTAGAACAACAGGTATGAGCATGGACTCACTGTCATTTTACCTCAATGGTTTTCTGTTGATCTATGCCAAGGCTATGCATCAGCCTCAAAACCTGTTCATTAAACTCCCCAATAGATCGTTCATTTTCTTGCCCTTGAGGATATAGGATGGGTCTTTGGACGGGAACTTCCACGAGCATCCACTTATGCTCTTTGATTTGTGCAATAGTTAGTCGTTTAGATGGGTCAAGGACCAACATCCTTCGAATCAGATGCTCACAATCTATGGAAAACACAAAATTACAAAAGTCATACAAATTATCTTGTCGGTTCAGTTTATTTACTTGACCCATGTGACTCTGCCCAATAGCCTTAATCTCTGTATCTGTCACATTACCTGCTAGAATGAAGGTCATGAAATAAAGGGAAACATGAAAGCTAGTTCTATTTGTTAAGTTCATATAGTCAATGTTGACACATAAAATTAACCTCCACAGTGCACAAATACTTAAAAACAGGAGGGTGTTTGTCAGTGAAATTCTTTCTAAATGAAAGTTTCTATTAAATTCTCAAGGGAAAATACCTAGACAGAGCCTTAGAATTCTTCTACTAAAGAAAAAAAAATAAAGCCTTGGCTTTTTTTAAGAACAAACTCCATATTAAGCCTCAGTTACTTCCAAGGTTAAAAACCTAAGGCTACGTAAGTGAGGCAAGAGCACTCCAGCATACCTTACTATCACACCCTAGCAGACTTTAAGAGTTTTACGAGGGGCCCGGGAGATAGCATGGAGGTAAGGCGTTTGCCTTTCATGCAAAAGGTCATCGGTTCGAATCCCGGTGCCCCATATGGTCCCCCATGCCTGCCAGGAGCAATTTCTGAGCATGGAGCCAGGAGTAACCCCTGAGCACTGCCGGGTGTGACCCAAAAACCAAAAAAAAAAAAAAAAAAAAAGAGTTTTACGAACGATGCAGCAGGACAATACACCAATACACAGGAAACCTCATTTACTTCCCATTATGCAGAAGCGTTGGGTATTACATTTTTTTTCCAAATTTACATTATGCTCTTAAACACTCCTCCCACCAACTAACTTTCCCTCACTTGCTACATGCAAAGCACAGTTCTAAGTGTCATATACAAATCAATGTTACTAATCCTTACCACATCCCCATTAGGAACTATTGTTATTTCTCCTTTATTGACTGAGGAAGTAGAACCAAAGAGAGGAGATGAAACTTACCACAGCCAGAAAAGAGAGTGGTAGATTTGGCATTCAAACCAGACATTTTAGCTTGAAAGATCTTGCTCTTAACTGCTGGAGCAATATTTCTACTATTACTTATAAATGAAAGCATGAATGGTAATGTGTGAACTGAACTACCATCCATCACAACTCATCCAAGACTGGTAGAGATGATGATATTCCATCTCAAATCCAACAGTTCTCCTGATGGGTTTTTGTTTTGTTTTGGGGCCACACCTGGGGGGGGGTCATATCTTGGCTTTAAACTCAGGAATTCCACTGTATGGAATTCTGGGGATCAAGCACCCTACCTGCTACTTTCCCCTTCCCAGTGATTTTTATTTAACTTCTCAACTGCTTGCCAAAGAATAAAGGATAGTCCATTTCAAACTTAGAGTAAAATGACTTTAAATTCCTATCTTCAAAGTGCTTTTCTAAGTCTAAAATAAACCTGGGACATTAATGTGGGAAACTTGCTGCTTTCAGGCAAGAGTAAGAAGAATGGAACTTTTCTCAACTACATGGAAGGGGATAATTATTTCTATGTTTTTTTTTAAGTCACTTTATTTGATATCCAAACTCTTAGAGAGGGAAGCTTTTGCCAAGGCATCTCATGTAAAGTACATATTCTATGAAGCACAATCAGTGAAGTGAATGGGCCATTACCTTCTGACATAAAATATGGAATCCGGAATCTTCCTTCTAGAACTCTCTGCCTCAAGATTGGAAGAGTTGGTCCATCAAAAGGTAGAGCTCCACAGACGAGGACATAAAGAACAACTCCCATGCTCTACGGAAGAAAATCATAGTCATTTTCCTCTTGAGAACTTCAACTACGCTTTTGTCTTCCTATATTTCCATCTCCAGAGCTAATAAAGTTAAATAGACCAAAAAAAATTTCTCTTTGAATTTACTAGTTAAAATCTGGGGGAAAAAATCTAAAAAAAAAAAAAAAAAACAAAACAACCTTGACTACTGCAGTAAAGTCTCCTATACTAAATACCAAGAGATCTGAACTTAATGTTTTCTGGTTACTATTTAACTTTAAATGGTGCTGAAAATTGGATGGTTATGCCCGTCCCTAGAAAGTTTTCTCCAAAATGCAATTCAATATGCTCTGGCGAATCCCAGTCCAGCAAACAAGGAAATCATAAACTATTGCCTATCTTTAAGGGGACAAATGCTTCAAAGATAAGCCAGAAATCAAGTGTTATTGATGAATGAAACAGAGCAAAGCCAAGAAATACCCAAATATCCAGCTGTGGTCCTTCGTACTGTTGTCCTTCAAAGACTTCCGGTGCTGCATATGGAGGGCTGCCACACCATGTTGCCAACAGTTCACCACTTTCAAAGAAGTTTCCGAAACCGAAATCTATGGGGATGGAAAAAAATGTTACTTTCACCTATGTGTTCAAATGGTACTAAATCCTCCGTAATGAACTTACTGTATGTTACTGAAACAAGTCAATGCTATTCACTCTGGGAGGAGCAGAATTCAGTCTGGGATGCTTTCCTAGCCCTCAGTGTAATGAGCAGATATTGAGTATGTACAAAATATTGATTGAATGTGCCAATAAATGAAAGAAAATGAGTGCAAGATCATAAAAAGACTTCAATTCCTGTTGAGTTCTTTTTTAGTGTGTTTGTTTGCTTTTTTCCTTTGATCCATACTGGGTGAGGCCTGGAGTCCTATGCAGTGCCAGGGATCAAACCCAGGGCTCCTGCATGCAAAGGATGTTCTCTAGTCCTTTGAGCCATTTTCCTTCTTCCAAGTGAGATATTTTAAGGCTGAAAAAAACCTCACTAGTGGGGTGAGTTAAGATGTTTGCCTTGCAACTCGTTGATCTTGGTACGATCACTTGCACTACAATATGGTCTCTGAGCATTGCTAGGGGTCACTCCTGAGCACCACCAAGCGTTCCCCCAAACGAACAACACCAGCAAAACAAAAAAATGCAAACAAAACATTGATCAAAAAAACCCCCAAACCCAAACAAACAAAATCAATTACTGTTGGTGTAGATTAACTTGAACAACAATTTCAGAATCTTAGTTACTCCATGATTAAGACTATGTGATTTATAAGGGAAGACACAAAAGATTTAACTTAGACTGTTCTAACTAACAACCATTACTCCAGGGTAGCAAATAATAATAAAAAAATAATAATAAAGGTTACTTGTCATTTTTTTTTTGTTTTGCCTTTTTTATTGTTTGTTCTTTGTTGTTGTGTTCTTTGAACACTAGGTGATGTTCAAGGGGATACTCTGGCTCTGCACTCAGATAGTGTTCAGGGGACATATGGGATACTGGGGGTTGAACCCAGGTAACCATGTGCAAGGCAAATGCCTGACCCTTTGTACCCCAAAAGGTTCTTTGTCTTAAAAGAGACAATTGAGCACAGGTCTCCTAGGCAACTATCTCTAAGTGTTAGGAAACTGACTAGGTGCAGCGCTCACTACCACATGACAGCTCTATGGCCCAGCCACCACCCAACAATCCCCATCATCCCCTAATTACTCATTCTGGGGATATACTGACATTCTATTTCAAGAGTTAATATCCTTCCTCTATATTAGTCATCCTGAATCTACGGCTTTGATATACAGCATGCACTTTGGAAACAGTATGCTCAGATGTTTTCAGTATGCATGAAGTAGAAAAGATATACTCAGTGAGTCCTGATACAACCTGATGCAAGCTTGGACCCTAAGTCATCACATTCCTATGTGGTCTCATACTCTTATGTGATGAACACTGTCTTAGTGACAGAAATGGATGTGGCCCCAGCAGTACCCAGAACCACAAGAACAGTGAGATTTCAGAGGGGTCTGGAAGCCTCTAGCTCCAGACAGATTGGCCACGGGCCATCCAGTGTGATCATTGTGAGCTTTAGTTTCTCTAGCACTGATCTAGTAAGTATCTGTGGTCCACTGGTTGTTGTGAACTCACAAAACACCCTCTCTCCACACCTGTAGACTGTACACATCTGTCCCTGGGAGAAGCATTACTTAGCTGTTATAAAAGCAGTGCTCAATCCTTAACAACAGCCACAATTCTTGGTCCTACAGCTCCACAGCAGAGCATACTTAGGAAGTCAGAAAGATGTAGAGCTGATTTCCAGTTTTACCACTTTCTCGCTTCAAGTCCCTGGGGTAGAAGATTTAATTTCTCTGAACCTTAGTTGCCGTATCTATGAATGTGGGTGAGGATAATCCACCTACACACACAGGATGCTGGGAGGATTCAATGAGATTAAAAATGTTCGCTGCCTGAGGTAAAGTATGGAATGTCAGCTTTCTTCTTAAGGGAAGCCATCATTACCCAACTCACTGCCTTTCAGAGCAAAGGCCCAGAGCCAGTAAATGGAGAAAAAGTGGTGGAGGTACAGTACCTTTGTGCACCCAGAGCCTAGAAACATTAACACTAGTGTAAAAAATGTTTCCTCAACATTAAAAAAAAAAAAAAAAGGGAAAGGAATAAATGCACCTCAAACAAAACAGAAGGTGCTGCGGCGGGGGTGGGGGGGGGAGAGAACCTCAGGCTCTATCTAACCCTGGGGGAACCCCACTGTGGTCTGGTCTTGGCATTCAGGGGTTGAGACAAGTCCCCTCAGATGGGGTGGACTAGGTTAGTCCTGTACTTGCTTTCCAAAATGACTCAGAGAACTCTTATCTTCTCAAATTCACCCCTGTGGCTAACCACTCACTTCACACCATACCCTACCTGTCCTTGCCAATCCAGGGTTCTAGACTTCTAGAAAAGCTAAACTAGCAAATGCGACAAGAGGCTCACATTCTACTTAAAGAGAGAAATGTTAATTCCACTCACACAGCACAGCATGAGCAGCACTGGGATGTGTTTAGAGATCCTGAAATAGGTACAATAATTGCTGTACTTTAAACCATAATCACAGGATGAGTTTTAGTAGAAGTTGAGGCCACTCTCCAAATAGCATTGTCAAGTTTGAACATTTCAAAGAGCCACGGTGGAGTTCTGATTTTCTGAACTGGTCTTGAGTCTGGGGGAGGGTCTTGAGGAGAGACTGGAATAGAGAGCCATCAAAGGTGGCCTGGCCTGGATGCTCCTGACAGGCAAAAAAAGCAGCTCAGCTCTGGGAAGGGCCAAGCCTCCACCACAGCTTTTGACATCTGAAACAAAGCAAGTCTCATATCGGTCACTTCAAAGTATACAAAAAAGATGCCACTTCCTGTCCTATAGGTAAGAGATGAAAACAGGCACTTGAGCCTATATTCATTGCAGCATTATTGACAATAGCCAGATCTGAAAAAAAAAAAAAAAAAACCCAGGTGCCAGAGAACAGATGAGTGGCTAAAGACACTGTGGTACATATACACAATGGAATAATATGCAGCTGTCAGGAAAAATGACGTCATGAAATTTTCCTATACATGGATGGACAAGGAAACTATTATTTTGAGTGAAATAAGCCAGAAATAGAAAGAGAGAAACAGAACAGTCTCACTCATCTATGGTATTTAAGAAAAATAAAAGACATTGTAATAATACACAGAGACAATAGAGATGGTCCTTCCAGCTCATGATATAAAACTTGCCACAAAGAGTGGTGAGTTCAGTTAAAGAAATAACTACACTGAAAACTACTAACATGACAATGGTAGTGAATGAGAGAAATAGAATGCCTGTCTTGAACATAGGCAAGGGGGTGGGGGAGGAGGGAGACAGAGGGAATTGTTGGTGGAAATGTTGCACTGGTGAAGAGGGGTGTTCTTTTCTATAACTAAAACCCAATTACAAGCATGCTTGTAATCATAGTGCTTAAATAAAGATATTAAAAAAAGAAAGATTCCTCAAAAAACTGGAAATTCAATTCCCATATGATCCAGCTATACCACTCCTAGGGGGTATACCCAAGGAACACAAAAACACAATACAAAAATACCTTCCTCACATCTATATTCATTGCAGTGCAATTTACAATAGCCAGACTCTGGAAACAACCAATATGCCCTTCAACAGATGAATGGCTAAAGAAACTGTGGTACATATACACAATGAAATGCTATGCAGCCATTAGAAGAGATGAAGTCATGAAATTCTCCAATACATGGATGTACATGGAATCTATTATGTTAAGTGAAATAAGTCAGAGGGAGAGAGATAGACACAGAATAGTCTCTACTCGTCTATAGGTTTTAAGAAAAAGAAAAGACATTATTGAAATAATTCCCAGAGATGAGAGCCGGAAGGGCCGGCTCACGATATGAAGCTCACCATAAAGAGTGGTAAGTAAAGTTAGAGAAATAACTACACCGAGAACTATCATAACAATATCAATGAGTGAGGGAAGTAGAAAGTCTTCTTGAATACAGGTGAGGGTGGCAGGAGGGAGATGGGGCATCGATGATGGGAATATTGCACTGGTAAAGGGAGGAAGTGTTCTTTTTATGACTGAAACCCAACTGAAAACAATATAAACAAAAACAAAACAAGACAAAAGTGCTCACCGTCTGCTAGAAGCTAAGTTCTCTGAAAATGCATTTTTTTAGCAACCCTAGGAAGTATCCTTATTTTAGGACAAGTAAGGTGAGAAAAGGAGTACACTGCTAGAAACTATGCAGTTGCAGTACTGGCATCGAAACCAAATCTGGCTACTAACCCCTATCCTTTAACCACCACCTTGATGTCCTTCCCTAGCATAGTGATCCGTGGCTAGTTCTGAGCAAGTTGATAATTATCAGGTTTAAAAAATGACAATGGAAAGATACAAAAAAACAAGACTTTAGGGGAGAGAGAGGCAAAAAAAAAAAAAAGAATTTAGGGGCCAGAGAGATAGCTCAGCGGTAGGTCGTTTGCCTTGTACAACACTGACCCAGGATGAAGCTGAGTTCAAGTCCGGACAATCCTTATGGTCCCCTGAGTCTGCCAGGATCGATTTCTGAGCACAGAGCCAGGAGTAACCAGGAGTAGCCTCTGAGCGCCACTGGGTGTGGTCCAAAAACCAAAACCAAAAAAAAAAAAAAAAAAAGACTTTAACTTTTCAGAAATCTGAGTAATTCAGGGTCCAGAGTGGTAGCAAAGTAGGTAGGGCATTTGCTTTGCATGCAGCCAACTCAGGTTCGATCCCCAGCATCCCATATGGTCTCTTGAGCCTTGAGCCTGACAGGAGTGATTTCTGAGTGCAGAATCAGGAGTAACCCCTGAGCACCACTGGGTGTGGGCCCCCCACCAAAAAAAAAAAAAAAGAAATTGGGATAATTCATAGTTTGCAGCTTTCTGCCGAAATGCAGAATCAAGAGAGGGGTGAGTGAGAGAGAAGAAATGCAAAAATGGCAGCACTGAACAAAATTTGCTTCTTATCATCATTTTCCCCCCAAATGGAGTGGATTTATGCTTCATCACACCAACCAAACCTTTTCATTCCTTCATGAGATATTAGAGAGTAGGGATGCTTCAATGACTATGTAAAAACAGAAGACAATAACTGTGAAAGACTTGTAATTTACATTGGTCACAATAAAACAAAACAAACAAAACAAAAAAAAAAAACCCAGAAAAATAGTACCACAACAATGGAAATACTAGAATAGACCACATTATTATGTGAATTTTGTAAAGTCTTATGAAGAAAAAAAAAAAAAAACATTGGGCATTCCTGTCTTAGGCTAGACTCAGATGCAATGTGACCTTGCTGGGAGGGAAAAAACATTCTTTTAGCTTAATGGTTCCTTAATGGTCTGATTTACAAGTTTAATACCTAGATTGATGGCTCCTGTAGCCCTCAATTTCCTCCCTGTTCACTCACAAAATGTATGCCATGCAATGCCGGAGTTATACTGACACATATTTTTTACTTTTAACCTGGAAAGTATTTTAGATTTACAGGAGAGTTGCGATGATCAAGGAGACTTTTCTGTGCTTTTCATTCAACTCCCCCTAATGTTAGCACTGTACAAACTATATTTGTACAGTGATCAAACCTAAGAAAGTAACATGGATTCAAAACTGTTAACTAACCACAGACCTAATTAATATTTCATTAGTATTTCCACGAATGCTTAAGAGCAAATGTTTAAGACCACAGGATAGGGTAAGCTGCCAAACCTCCTGCACTTCTCCAATTTCTAACAGCCCCTCAATATTTTCCTTGCCTTTCACCACCACAACGCATGTCAGGGATTTTTATAGGTGGTTCCTCAGCCTTAGCTAGCCTGAGGGTTGTTTTTCCATGATTAGCCTGAGATAAAACATTTGGGGAAGGCATCATCTAGGTGTGAAGTCTTGCTTAGAAGACCATTCCAAGGGAGTACGTTATACAGTCTAATTAAAGGGAGACTAATCCTAAGACACCGTTTTATGTTTTATTTTAGGGCCACACATGGTAGTGTTCAGGGACTATCTTGCAATATCAAGGCCTTGGAGACTAACCTGATTTCTTGTTTGAGGTGATTTTTCCATTGTAAACTTATTATTTTTTCTTTATACTCATTTTTTTTTAGAGAAGATACACTGAGACCACACATATCCTGCTGTTCCTCCTTAAACTTTTATCATTAATACTATCATTAATAGTGACCCTGATTACAACAAAAATACCTATGAAGTTCTATTGATGAGTTTCCATTTCCCTCATTCCTTTTTAATGACACTTCGTCATTGAATTTTTTTACTTCTTTAATAAAATTTTAATTGAATTGCCATGAGGTACAGTTACAAAGTTGTTCGTGATTGAATTTCAATGTCCAACACCCATCGCTTAACCAGTGCGCATTTTCTGCCCCTTGACATCTTTTTATAGGAGTTGTTCCTACTTTCCCTTTTATTTACTTATTATGATGTATCATTTAAAATACTGTAATAACTAAGATATTTATTTTATTCTTTTTTTTTTTAAATTTTGGGCCAGATCTGGCTAAGATCAGGTATTATTTCTGGCTCTGTGCTCAGAAATTACTTCTGGTGGACTTGGGGAACCATATAGGGATGCCTATATGGAGACCGAACTCAGGTTAGCTGTGGGTAAAGCAAGTAAGCCCCCTCCCCACTGTACTATTGTTTGGGTGCCAATATGCCCTTTTTCTTTACAAATTTCATTTTAGGTGTTGAGTATGTAGCTCAGTGTTGGAGCACACTCATCAGTGAGGTCTTAGGTTCAATCCCAGGCATTTTAGGACAAGAGAGTTAGTACAGTGGGTATGATGCTTGCCTTGTAAGTGACCTAAGTAAGGGTGGATCCCCAGCAATGCATACAGACTCCCTTAACACAGAGTAATGAGCACCATGGGTATGCCTCTGCCCTTCCTCTCCTCCAAACACCCCTCCCCCAACTCAATTAATTTTATTTTAAGCATTTCCATTTTTTTGGCACCAGAAAAGCAACACTAAGATCTAGATGTTTTCATTAGAACTGGACTGTCACTGCTCTGGGCTCTATCACCTAAAGGAAGCAGAATGCATGAAATGATAATTCTTGCATATGCATGATCATATTTATTTTTATCTATGTATTTAAAATACCTTTCCCCCCAAATAATCCATGAGTCCATTCTGTCATTTCTCATTCTAATCCAAGATTCAGTTTAGCATTATCTATGCTGAGACTATTTTTATTCATACATGATTGAGAAACTCTGACAAAATTTTGAAGGTAGAAGTTTTTCTTCTGCAGTAATTTGTCATTTGTGTGGGAGTAATTGTTTCAACTCTCCCTTATAACATAGCTTGAATTTGTCATGATCAATCATGATTTCCAACATTTCTTGAACAGTGTAGAAAAAAACTCCAACTTTCTCAAAGAACCTCTTAGCTTCTCAATTTGAAGAAAGTTCAATGTAAAATCACAAGAAACTTTAGAAACAGGTTGACAACTAATCTTGAGACATGATCCATGAATTCAAACATTCTCTCCAAAACACTTATGTCAGGTCTACTTTGGATGAAGCATTTTATACTTTGAATTTCTGTAGATCTCATTTAAACCTGATGATTTAACACCTCCCCTCTCAATGAGGTAGGATGGTCCTTACCCCATAAAGGGGAAAACTGAAGTTCAAAGTGCTTAACTGAGGGCTGGTGAGACTGCAGCTCTTTCCTACCATATGGTAGACCCTGGTATGATCCCTGGCACTGCAGATGGCTCTCAAAGATTGCCTTAGGTTACAGATCCAGAAAGAAACCCTGAGTATTGCTAGGTGTGGCCCCTCTCCATCCACCCTTAAGTCTCCCCCAAATATATAGAAGAAAGGTCTTAATTGATTTGCTTAAGTGTCTACAGCTGCATGTGGCTTAGTCACTACTCAAAAACAAGCTTTGAACTTAAAGCCAGATACTCCTTTTCACCATATCAGAGTTCTAAGAATGCCACTAGACAGAGAATTTTAATTCAATCCAACTGAAAATTGAAGGTAAGGTTGTTAAAAGGTTGTTACATTAAATAGAGACACAGTTTTTCTAATTTACCCCTCTGCCAGTTAATAAGGGCTTTTTATTCTTTACAATAATGGATGATAGTTTAACAAGGAAACAGGAATAATTAAGATGTTTACAAAGAAAATGTCAAAAATATATACTTCCATTCATTTTAGGACTCTATATTCATTTTAAGAATACATGATCTGCTAAACAGACACATCTGTTCTTTTCATGCTGTGATGTTGTGATAAATAAGAGCAAAATTGAAAGCTGGAGAGATAGGACAGAGGGAAAAGCATGTACTTGCATGCAATTTCCCTGAGTTCAATTTCTGAGCCACTGCAGGAGTGATCTCTGAACTCAGAGCCAGGAAGGAGTAAATCCTGAGCACCACTGGGTGTAGTCCCCACTACACATCACCCCTCCCCCAAAATAAAAAGAATATATGTTTGGTTTTCCATCTCACTCTGGCACAGAGTTCCTAAACCCTTGGAATTACCTAAGTGACACAATAGTCATAAAAGTTCCTTCTGTTACATTAATCAGTGATTTTTGGAAAGCACCCAGGAAGGAGGCTGTTTGTCTAGTGGAAACAACTGTAAGCAATTTGAAACTATCAGTGCTTTCTAACCCTTCATCTGCTCCTATAGTGTAGCTTCTCTTGGAATCTAAAGGCCTGATTCAAAAAGCTTCTGGTCTGCTGAACATGTGGATTTAATGACAGAGGCACCGTGGAGAGCTTGTTACATGCCTTGCCCTATGTAGCTCTTCTATTCACATGTTCCTTACTATATCATTTCATCAGAAACTTATAATTGAGAAAAACATCATTTTATCAGAAACTAGTAATTGAGAGAAGAACATATTTCTCTGAGTTCCGTGAGCTGCTCTAGCAGATGAACTGGACTCATGGGAGTGGGGGGATAGGAATCTCATGAACAGGTCACTCAAAAGCACAAATAGCAGGTGGACTGTGACTCCACCTGAAGTGGGGCCAAAGGGTAATCTTGAATTGTAAGTTAGCCAGAGAACTGCTTATAATTGTAGGAAACAATAGGAACCTTTTAGACATTTGAAGATGATATGTATATGTGTGTACATATATACATACAAACATACAGTCCCATTTCTACAATCTAAAGATATGCACTATGAAGTTTTTCTTGAACAGTGGCTTTGAAATTTCTCCAGG
>PVKC010000701.1:0-35654 GCA_004027635.1 Crocidura indochinensis
GTCTGGATTTTTTTCATATAAAATAATTGGATTCATGACTGATGCCAGATGAAAACAATTATGTGTCTCCTGGATGCCAGAATTCAAGCTCAAATGATCAAGCTTGTCATCCTTCAGGTTGGACTGGGGCTGGGCTTATGGCTTGGTTACAGCGTGGGTGTTTCTATTTTAGATTATCGGGTTGATTGTTTAGTCTTCAGTCCAACATGTCCACCATCCTGACTCCTGAAGAATGGTGCTTTTAGTCAAACAAATTTGTAGAGGTGAGTCCCTTCACAGCCTCAAAAGTAGAGGCAACTGGGTGGACTCAGTCATGGATGAGGGTCTCCCTGCTTCCCATCAGCCAGAGATAGGTATGGGCAGCAAACAGCAGGTGCTGTGAACTACATGATGTTTTTGGCCAATAAGGAGTTAATGACTCGTAGGCACAAGTGAGGAGGCTTACATAACTCATTCAGTCTCATCTCCTGGGTGTTTTTCTGTAAATTCTGCCAGAACTAATTTCACGGTTTTAAAACAACTCATGGTACCAAAAGAATGTGTAATGAGCTGCCATGAGATATGATTGTTTCCTGCTGTATGGAAAAGACCTGTAGCTCCTTGGGACTTATTAGGAATAATTTCTCAATTAAGCCAAAAACTCTAGCCTTTGGAAGGAAGCACAAAATTCCACAGAAATAGCTTTGGAAGGTTCTCTTTGACTGAAGCTCCAAACTTCCCTTTTCTATCTTGTGCCCACCTTCGTCTACTTTTCTTTTTTCTTTTAACTTTTCTATCTCTTCCTGTGCCATAATCATACCTGTAAGATTCACCACAATAGCAGTGTTATCTTTTATTTTCAGCATAGTCAATATAATCTGTAAATTCACTGACATCAAGTAAATTATGAACTTACAACCATCCTCATTAGCATGTTCGAAAACATTTTCAATACCCCATATGAAATTTTTTCCCTATAAAGTAAATATTCACCATACTAGCTCTTTTTTTTGGGGGGGGTCACACCCAGCAGCAATCAGAAGTTACTCCTGGCTCAGAAATAGTTCCTGGCAGGCTCAGGGGACCATATGGGATGCTGGGATTTGAACCACTGTCCTTCTGCATGCAAGGTAAACTCCCTGCCTCCATGCTATCTCTCCGGCCCCACCATACTAGCTCTTGACAATACAAATCTGCCTGTTTTGACTGCTTATCCACTTGGACTGTTTAAACAGATAAAATCATACATTATGTGACCTTCACATCAGTTTCTTTCTCAGAGCAGAAGGTTGCCAAGGTCTGTCTATGTTGTAACATGTATCATTCCTTCAGTACTATTTTTTTTTCTTTTTGTGATCAAAGAAGATTCTCTTGTGTGGCTCTACGAGTTTTTGGTTATTTATTCTTAATAGAGAAGGAAAGTTTTTTCTACCTTTTACAGACTGTAAATTGTGTTGCCATGAAAAGTCATAGTTGAATTTTTTAAACCTTCTTTCAGTTCTTTTAAGGCTCTACTGAAGAGTGGATATGCTGGTTATGTGTGTCTCTGATTCATTTTCTGGGGACTTGCCAAACTTTCTTCCAAATCTGTGGCCCCATGAACTTCCCACCAGCAAGGTCTGATGGTTTCAACTTCTCTTCCACATATTGACTACCACTAAAAATTATTATCTTCTTTTTTCCTCCAAAATAATCCTAATAAGTAGAAAATGGTATCTACCTGGTTTTCCTTTAGAGGTCTTTGATTCTCAAAATAATTTATTGTGGTGAGTGTTATAAATCTGGTACTGGCACAGTCATCACCATAACTCAGCAAGCCTGTTTATCCTCAGTCAGCTTCCATGTCTCCACTTTGATAATGAAACTTTTGCATTTAGGAAGTCTCAGGTATCTTCTATAGAATCACAAAGCATAGTAGAACCAGCTATAGTATAGCTAGCTCCTTGTACTATCCTATATCATGGAGTTTGTCCCTGATAAAATTGTGTATGTAGAACTGGAACCTCAAATTTGCTGGGATGTGGATGAGACTCCAATAGAACCTCAGCCAGACCTGCTCCCCACCCCCAGGCTGCCTTCATACTCTACCATGAACCACATTCATTTCACACTTCCTTTCTTGAGGAGAAAATGTTAGAAAAATACAGTGATCCTGATGATATTATTTACACAGGCTTCATACATTTCAAGAATTCTTACAATATCAACCAGATATTCTATATATTAATTCACCTTTTATTTGAGGTCCAATTTAAAACTGAAGATACTTGAAACCAGTTTGGTAGCTGCCTAGAGCTATTGTGAACCACAATACAAATATATAATGTGGACACATATAGTGCATGCAAGCTAACTCAGTCTGGCATAGCCCATGGGCACATTGATACTGAATAGGGCTGGAAGAGAAGGAAGGGAGTGGGCAGGTAAAAGAATAAACATGTAGGGTGTGCTTGAGGATTTTCTGCTGGCATCTTCTGAGCCTGAGAATTAAGCTAGTTGTTTCTGATCAACTTGCTATTCAGGAAAGAGTGTGGGATGATGGTGGAAGTTACAGGGTTTCTGCAAAGCCTTCCCCCATCATTGGATCACAGGATTAGATGCCATGAACTACCATGGTATGGCACAGTGCCTGCATAAATTAAATCAAAAGACAGAGCTTTCCTTCAGAAAACTTCCAGTTTATACAACTGTCAAGTTTTTAACACACACACATACACACACACACACACACACACACACACACACACACACACATACATGCTGACCTGTGGTTCCATTCCCTTTTTTAAGGCAGCTAATAGGAAGAAGTATGTGAGTGTAAGTCATGTATTGCAAGCCCCCTGTCTACAGGTTGAGGTTTCATGGCTGCTATTGCTGCTATTTTATGGTGACCACAGGAGTAAAGTGATGAATAGCTTCTGTTCACATTGGTGTGGCACCATTTTGATGTATCCATATTTGTCCCCAGTACCTACAGTAAAATTCAAGTTCTTTAGCTGTAAGGATTTCTTAGCTGAGAAATATCAAATAGGTGAGGATTTGGGAGAGCTGTATCACATGTATTTTATATGCAGAAATGCCCAAATGGAGATGGAATATAAATGCCAATGCTTATGGCAGTGTTTTCTGGTGACCTTTGTGTATTAGGCAAATGGTGAGAGAGGATGTTACATTGTGGATTCTAAGAGCCAGGATTTATTTTTAGACAAATCCCTCTAAGAGCATCTCTCACAACCTCCTAATCCTTCCATTCCTTAAATGAAGGGCTAGAAGTAGAAAAACAGATCTGTGAGTCTACACAACTTTTGAATTGTGACTCAGGATATGTATGCATGGTAGATGAAGCAAGGTGCTGTCTTCAGCAAAGGCAATGAAGCTTTTTTTCAGCCTCTAATTAAATCTCCATTCTGACTGGTCAGACTGAAAATTTATTTTTCTGTAGCAAGTGTTCAGTGACTTAGAATGTTCTGGGAGCATTTTGAAAACATATAGGAATGGTTCTCATCACCCCACAAGGGTGGTAACATCCAGCTGTCCCTAATATTTGCCTCTTATAGGGTAAATGTGTATATGAGAGTGTGGACTTTGAGTCTCTGAAACGCCAAATTTTTCTTCCAGAGCTTAAATGTTGTTATCCTCCCCACCAAAATGTAGTGGCTATCCATGGCTCTAAGAGTAATTCCAAAGTTAGCAAGTGATTTGAAACCAACATTTCATACTGCCTAGCTGGGAATTTGGAGCAAATTAAAGAAGGAAATCTAACTTGAATTTGTGTTTAGAAGGGAGAAAGGTTTGTCAAGAATGCCATGAAGTAAGCAGAAAATTATTTAGCATTCCTCAGCTCCATTCATTAAAGTAATGGCTTTAGCCTCACAACTGCTCAGAGCTCATCAGACCTTTTTTTCATTGGTGCTAGTATTTGTAAATAATTATATACATGTGGCATTTGGAATCAACCTGTTTACAAACAGCATGTTCTGTGACTTCAGGGTGAGAAAAAAAGGATGTGACATGCTGTAGCCAGTTAAGTTACAAGGCCCTTTTTTTTATTCTCTTTTTTTTTCAAGTCCTCTGCGAACCAGCTAAGGTTCAGGTCCTCCTCAGGCCTGTTTTAGAGCCCACTGTGTGCAGAATCCCCAGGCCTTGCTGCAGCCAGCTGGCTTGGAAGCACTAAGGCAGGAACAGAGATGTCACAGAGCATTAGAAGAGAGGAGGGCCAACTCTGGATGAGTAGGCCTGGCCCTGGAGTTTACCTGGCTTCAGTCCCACTCTGTAGCAAGTCACTGGAACACTCTGAATTTGCACAATTTATCCTCCCCACCCCCAGTGAAACATGGACTAATGAATATTTAATTAAATGTTCCCAGTCCTGGAGGCTGGTCTTTTTGTTCTCTGTCACTCAACATGGGCAGGACGTGTGCAGTGGACTTCGCTGCTTGGTTAAACACATACTGGCATGGTTGGATGCAAGTTTCCATGTTCAGGTGACTAAGAATTGGGCATCCAGCACTATTGTGATGCAAAGGTAGAAAGGAGAGGGAACCTAGACATCGAGAGAAAGTAGCCAAAACCCTCTTGCTTCTCTCTGTGCATGCTCCATGGTGACAAAGCAAAGACTTGGTAACTAGGAACTTTTCCTTGTGTTCTTACTGAATTTCAAGGCTCAGAAAGTTATATTCTTGGGGTTAATTTCATGGGTTGTCTGAACATTTAGAATAAGATTCAGTTACCTTAGCCATAATAAGGAGAATGTAGTAATAAGAATGAAAATTCAATGGAGAGTACCAACACAAAATGTAGCAATAGACTAAGAAAACTTATTTACATTATGAGTCCATCTTCTCATTTTCAAAACGGAAAAAACAAGTACTGCACAAGAAGTCAACTTGTTTGCCCAAGGTCACAATAAATAATGGTAAAACCAAGCTAGCTCACAGGGTAGAGGACAGAATATTTAAGATGTGTGGAGAAGCCATGTACCATTTGGAGTAGAATAAAAGCTGATTGGATGAATTTCTTTGCGCCCCACTGGAAAAATTAATATCCACTGACATGAAAATAACATCAGTTATTGTCATTCTTTCCTGTCAACCTGAGTTGCCATTTGGTGTCATTTCCTTCAAACCTAGGAACTTCCCTCATCATTTCATTTTACTGTATCTATCCTGTAATGAGTCTCTCAGTTTCAGTTTATCTGAAAATAACTTTATTTTTTACTTTCTTCCTGTATACAGAAGAGGCTAGTACTGTAGGTCAGGTGATAGAGCATATGTCTATATGTTGGAGGCTCTAAATTAGGTTACTGATAGTGCATATTGGTTCCTGATATCTCCGTTGACTTTAGCACCAGTGGCCTAGAGTACTGAATGGGCAGGCACCCACAACTTGGCCAAGTGTCACCTATAATGGCTCTGGGGCTCTATATGTATGTATATGACAGCAACTGTAGAACAAAAAATCTAGCTTGACCTTATGAACATTATAACTGACATTGAATAGTTTTCTGGCTTACTTTGCTTTATTGTTTTCATTGCCATTTGTGGAACTGGGTTGAAATAAGTATGTGCATAATGCGTTTTTATGTGTATTCTTTTCTATTTTTTTCTTTCCTGTGGACTTTAGAAAATTGACTCGTGTGTATCAGTATGGTTTTCTCTATATTTATCATGCTCGAAGGGTGTATCTTGGATGTGTAAGCTGGCATCCTTACATCATATTTCAAAGTTTTCCTCCATTTCTTCCAAATCTATTTCTGCTACCTTTTCTGTCCATCTGGGGCTTCAGCTTCACTTCTGTTGGATTGTTCAATGGTTTGTGATGTCCAACTCTCTGAGGCTGTGTTCACTTTGGATTTTTCTCTTTATTTCTAAGAATGGATATTTTCTATTGACCCATGTTCACATCCATAGCTTCTCTCCTGTCATGTCTAATGTGCTGTGAAGCTTAAAGAGGCATTTATTTTCATTGTAGTATTTTCTTCTTTCCATTTTTATGGTTGCCATCCAGTTCATTTTTATGGTTTCTATTTCTCATGAAGGTTCCACACCTATGCTTTCTCTATGCATTTATTTCTTTCAATTTTTAATATATTTATGATAAATCTTTAGAGCAACTTGCTAAATTCAACTCCAAAGGACTCTTGAAGCTTATTTCTATTGAGTGACTTGTGTGTGTATGTGTTTTTAAGTATGAGAGACTTTTAGTCTTACGTTTACTGACTTTTAATTGGATAACAGTAAGATTGTTATGAAGACTCCAAACTAGCATTTTCTACTAAAGACAGCGTTTGTTTTAGCTGCCAGATAACTTGGTTAGACCCAGACTCCATTGGATCACAATGAAGAGTCTCTATTCATTTATCTTTAGCGGTGAGAACCTCTAGAATTTTCCTCATACAAGTATCAAGGATTGGGTTAGTTCTTATGCATATATTTTGTGACTCACCCCTTCTGTCCTTCATACCCTTCCAGAATGTCACCTGACTTTCTTGTTTCTCTTCCAACCTTGATTTTATCTTCTAACAACTAAAACTATCCAGAACCCAAAGCTGGCTGGGATTACTATAAGGCACACTTGAGAGCATTCGTCAAATCCACTTAGTAAAGACCTTAGCTTTGGGGTGAAGCCTCTTCCAGATTCTGTTAACATTTCACTGCATTTTATTGTCTTTGAATGTTTTTCTTGGTTTTGTGTAGGTAGTTCATTTTTTAGCTTCAGGAGGAGAGCCTTATCAGAAACCAATACTCCTCATGTTTAGATTTTACAAAACACACTGGCTCCATAGTCACAGCTCTATGAGAGAGTGCTAATGTTATTAAATCCACATTACAGATTCAGGGACATTACGTGATTTGTCCCAAGTTGACACAGTTTTGTAGCAGCTAAATCTAGAGCCCACAATTTTGGCCTGGGCATAATTCCAGAATTTATTTTATTTAATTCTAAAGTGAGCCAGACTCATATTTGATGAAATAAGTGTCATCATGTTGATTATTCTTATCCCACTAAACACTACCAATACCTACAAACAAAGTACATTCCTGACTTTTGAAGATTTTTTTAGTCCACAGGAAAGATTTTGCACTCCTTCCCTGAGTCATAGAGATCCATGAAGAGACATTGTATCAAAACAAACACCATGATAATCCAAGAACCAACAGATATGTACATGCCTCAGCATGTAGGGTTATGAAACTGAGGCCAGCCCAAATGTTTCTTTGATGTTGTTGCTGGGGGGAGACCTATCTGCAGCAATGACAGGAGTGCTGTCCATCATAGACGCAAGGGTACCAATTTCATTTCTCTGTATTGTACAGAGAACTGCAGTTTTGTACAGAGAACTGGAATGCACTACATTGGCCTCAGGAATAGGGACATATCCCAGTCCTAATTAATTGGGAACTTATACAAAGTGTCAGTGAGTTGGAAGTCACAGGAAGGAAGCCAAAGTCATGGGTTTTGCCGAGGTAGTTCAAATTAAACCTACAGTCTTTTCTTGTCTCAGGTCCAGAGGCATGTTCTCCAGCCTCTATATCTGCATTGGGCCTTCCTTAAGGCATGATATCACTTCACATTTAACTCATATGCTAGCTTCTGGAGAAAATAATTCTCCACTTATCTCCCCAACTGTCCCCCTCCTATCTACTCTCCTTGCACACCAATATTTGTGTGTAGTTGTGGTTTCTCATAGATTGTTCTTAGAAAATCTGCAGCAAGATTCTTCTTGGTCCCAGGAATACACCATATAATCTCAGCACTGAAATGAACAACATTACTATATCACAGACTTGAAAGTTACTGGTAGAGAAAAACTTAAATTTTTCACTCCCACAACAACAACCAAGTGGTGATGAAGGGAGAGGGACAATGGGTTAACTCTCCTGATGTGGCAAATGTGGCAATAGGTTCACAGGAATAGGGCTGTAAGGTGGAGAAGAGCACATGTAGTTAAAATACAAATTCTTAGACCACATTCCACTTATAGACATTGGAACCTCCATTGCTTGATCAGGGAAGCTGCCATGAATTAAAAGCTATGAAGAACCACAGACCTGGAAAATGAGGCCCACTAAAAGCAATCTGACATCTAGTGAGTCGGACTGAGATGAACTCACATCTTTCCTCATTGTGGTGCCTCTTCCTGACTTTCCATCTCAAGGAGTCAGATGGAGAAACATGATTCTAAGAAACTGGTCTGGCCCCAGTACTAACCATCTGTAAATATAGAGTCTCCATGGCCAAAGTTCTTTCTTAGGCCTCGAACAAAATCTTGTCCTGTTTAGCTGTTCAGCTTCTGCTACCTACATTTGTCAAGTGCTTATCATGAGAAAGGCACCGTGATGGAGAAGCCAGAAGCATGCTCACCTCAGGGCTAACTCACCTCTGTACCAATCATCTTCATGTGTCTTCCCAAGTTTGTGGAGGAAGCTTTCTTAAATGGTAGGCTTACATTTTTGTAAGATGCACAGAAGTTTGAATATTTTATTCTCTTAATAATTTTCAATTCATACACTTTAAAGCTATACCTGAAAACCAATGGGAGAAAGAAATACAAGTAAATAAGAAAAATAAATACAAGTAAATAAGAAAGAAAAAGACATAAAACATGGGATGACCATGTCACACCCACATCTGATTATTTTGGGAATACTTATGAGGATGGAAGATGGATCCTGAAGGAGGCTGTGCCCAAGCATGACCATTTAGAAGGTAAAAAGAAAACTTCAATATAAATATCTTAATTGATTATTGAGGTGGGATGTATCAAGGTCTCGGTGTTATGCACACATGTATCTGTCTCCACATGTGCATGCACTTGCTATTAAAATGCCTTGCTATTTGAAGATCTTTTTCTTCAGGTTGAGGGAAATGGTAAAGAGGACCCTTTTCTAGGAAGCTGTAACCACCTGGGATTTATTCACAGAGTATACCTGAACCTCAGGTTTCTGGGGATTCTGGGTCTGGGCTCTGCCTTCTCCATGGCTGTTCAGGGACATATTGGTTGAATATATCAAGAATAGTTCTATAAGGAAGAGCTCTTTTCTTCCTCACTTCTTCCCCCATACCCACCCAGCTCTTCTTTACCATAAGCCTGGCGAATCAATATTTCATTTTGAAGAGCCATGTTCGATGCCAGTTCTGCTTATTTGCTTCGCAGCCACTATGGGTAATGCTTTGTAGGTCTGTCAGTATGTAAATTAAACCAAGCGTAGATAGCTTTGTGTTGCTTAATGTTCAGCTGATAAAAATTAATGTGGTGTGAAATGAGCATTTTATCTCACTGCAGATACAGTGATGGAGTTAATTAGACAGGCAGAGGGAAAATGTTATTAAGTGGGATGGGGGCTTTTCCCAAGAAGAGCCCCTGGCCCACAGACAACAGGTTTGGTCCAACCAAGGGTGTGGCGGGGCGAGATTCATCCAGCTCAGCAGGGAGGGAGCCCTCTTGCAGCAATCAGACCTGTGGTGGTGCTGATGACGCTGGTACCTGCCCAGAGAAGAGAGGAAGGAGGCACGTCCCAGCCAGACCTGTAGCTGCCAGCTCTTGGCCCAACCACATGTCAGCATTTACTGCAATGGCTTTTGCTCAGGGCCACATCCCTGTCACTGGTGGGCAGTTGTTTCATCTTAAGCAAGCTTCCAGATGTTGCACCCACACAGCAGCCAGCTGGCAAGTCACGCCCCTGCCCTGATCCTCAGCCCTGAGGTCTGTGTTCCTGCCGTAACAAGACCTCCCCTTCTGCGAAGTACCCCACCCCCCTTCGAGATTTGAGAGGCCTTGCTTCTCTGGTACTGATCACACAGGCTTTCTAGAGTTGTACATGAAGGAAAAAGCCACACAGGAAATGCCATGCCTGGAGCCACTGCCTGTCACATAGCCCTTGGCTGCTGCCCTGCTATACACCCCCATTCCTCCCAGCACAGCAACATACTATTCTAGCTGTGGCAGCTGCTTCTAGAGACCACATCTAGTCTTAGAGCTGTGCTTCTGATAATCTTTGTGTTTGTTTCTGGATTCAAATTCCCATCTCTGTGTTTCTTCTGTACCCATACACCATGAGGATAGAGATTTTTTTTTTGTTTGATGCCCCTCAGCACACCAACACTAGACAGGATACCTCAGAAACTTGAATGTGAATAAAAGAATGTATGGGGTCTTTGATGCCTAGGGATTTCCTAATCTTTGACCAGTTCCAGAACAGTTAACTACCCCCTCTTGACTCGATAATCCCTTCCTCTGAAGTCTCCAG
This sequence comes from Crocidura indochinensis, assembly GCA_004027635.1. Lineage (NCBI taxonomy): Eukaryota > Metazoa > Chordata > Mammalia > Eulipotyphla > Soricidae > Crocidura > Crocidura indochinensis. Next base: position 10,230 of record PVKC010000701.1, read on the forward strand.
CATCTTGAATGCTTCCCAAATGCTGACAAGCTTGCCAAAGAACAGATAAAATTGTAGCATCTTCTTTCATTCTGACCTTCTTCCAAGGCAGCCACGGCATCTTTTTCAGCTTTTATTCTCTCATCAGTATTTTAGCCTGTGGAAATAGGAATCTTAGTTCTCTGTATCCCTGGGCTAGTGAATCAATATTCTCTTTAAATGAGAACATTCTTATCACCGAGTGGACTTCCTTTGCAAAAGGACCCCAGCACTGTGACCTCCAGTGCTGACTCCACAGTTGAAGGTTAAGGGGCCAGAGGGCTAGTATGGAGGTAAGGTGTTTGCCTTTCATGTGGCCATTTTTATTACATCTCCTGTACTGAACAGTCCCCTGAGCATCATTAGGTGCAGCCTTAGGGCCTCTGAGCACTGCTAGGGTATTTGGGGGCAACATGGGGCCAAAGAAGTGCCACATTCTCACACCTCACATTGAACTTCTTACCCAGTTGACCAAGAAAACACAGTGAGGTGCTTGAAATCAACAGCTGAAACTCAGAGTTTGCTAGTTCCCTCTTGTGTTACTGTATTACCCTGTTGGATCTCCATTGGTGACCCTACCTTGGCAGCATTCATTGACTAGCTATCAAATTCTCATTCATCACTGCAAAACAGGTGACTTCAGAGTCACCTAAGTGCTGTGGATAGAAATTCTTGAGTCTAGTCATAAAACACTATGGGAGTTTCCCTTGGATACCACTCAGTAGTTCCAAAGCCTCCCAACCTGAGAAAAGCCCAGGTTCTCATTGCAGGTCAAGCATCATGCCTCATCCCTAAACAGGCAAAGTGGTCCACACCTGCTGAAAGTTGAGCCCCATGTAGGAAAGAAGCTTGCTGTTTGGATGACAAAGCCAGAAAGGTTTAACATTATGGCAAATGAATCAATTGCTTTGAGAGTAACCTCTGCCTAGCAAAGAGTTGTGAAGAATATCTGTTTAGGGTCAGATACCTCTTCCTCAATTACCCAGAGGAAAACCCTCCCATCTGGCCAACACTGGGTTGTCCCCTCATAGCCAGGCCCATTCCTGCTTCACTGGCTTTATGGTGTCCAAACAGATTCATTTTTTGTTTTTAGGATAATCTTCCAGAAATGATGTGGGGAGGAGCCCAGGGACCATCCCTGGCAGTAAGGACCATGATAAGAGCATGGCCTTTTGGGGCATAGGGTACATGTTGTACCAGGAATTAATCTTAAGACCTCACATACTTGTCAATCATGTTAATATAGTAAACCCAAGTCTCTTTGTAGTTACAAAGTAGGCTTTGTCAGTGAGAGGGTAGTTAACCATATAAGTGATATCAATAGCTGGGATATCAATATTTTTCCAAGATAATTCTGCTTTCTGCATGCAAAATGCATGCAAATTTGTTACCACTTGGCCCAAGGGACAAGAGGGACAGATAGCTTGATGATATGTCCAAATAGCTTGTACCATCTGGGAACATATCCATATTCATATTTACTTTTTTTTTTGGTTTTTGGGTCACACCCGGCAGTGCTCAGGGGTTACTCCTGGTTCCATGCTCAGAAATTGCTCCTGGCAGACACGGGGGACCATATGGGGCACTGGGATTCGAACCGATGACCTTTGCATGAAAGGCAAACGCCTTACCTCCATGCTATCTCCCGGCCCCCCCCCTTTTTTTTGGTTTTTGCCATATTCATATTTACAACACTCCATTCCACCTTCAATTTTGATGACATGTATGTCAGAGAATGGTACAGAATGGGTCTCCAGCTAAAAATACCCAACAAATCTGACTTTCACCTTGTTCCACTGGTTGCCTTGAGAGGCAAGTTATTAGAAAAAGATTTTGGTAAAGTTAATAGGGATCCTTTAATTCCATTAATTTAATACTTAAATATTTACAGAGGCAAATTCAGTCATAGTCTCAATTTTCTACAACTTAATGATTCTATAAAAGAAAAGAGTGCATCAAATTGTCATTAAATACTGGGGAAAGAGCTAGCTCTCCAGAAGGCCTGTATTCCACCCCCATCCTGCATGCACAAGTGATAGGGCCAGGAGAGAGTAGCCCTAGAGGACTTCCAGTTATACTCCCCAAACTTGTCAACTAAGTGTAAGAAAAGCATGCCTAGTGTGATAAGAACATGACTACTGTCATGCATTCAGTGAAAATATATTATAAGGAATCAATCTCAACTGAAAGGGAACAGATGAAGAAATGATTGTGAACATAAAGTTATGAAGCAGGCAAAGAAATGGCATGTGCAAAGGTCCCAGCACAAGCTAAAGCATGTATTTGAGAAACCACTGAATGCTGGACATTGGAGAATGCAGCAAAAGCCTTGTGAGCTGAAGCAGTAGAGGCCAGAAATTCCTGGACACAATAGCCAGAACCTCCACTGTGTGTTGCCCTGTGACACCATCTACAAATGAACTCGCTCAAATTGGATGCATAATCCTGACCCCAGGCTTTCTGTGCCTTGGCAGAAGTTATAATGGAAATCTATTCTCTATGTTCTCCTTTGTGCATGTGAAGCATTTATTACTGGAAGGAGTGACAAAAAAAAAATCCCTGTCCTGAGTTTAATCAGTGTTCAAAGGAGTCCTGGCTAAAGAACCAAGCCAGACTGAGGAAAGGAATGACTTCCCAGATATGCTCCCCCATGTGCACGCTTGTGCATGCAACCAGATATTGAAACTGGGTGTCAGGAACTCCTGTAATGGAGCTGGAAAAAAATGTCAAAGGCAACGAAAGTACAGAGGGGAATAAGGGGCCATGTCAAACACAAAAAAACTTAAGTAAACTCAATAAATGCTGCTTGTATTTAATTCTCTGTTATTGGCACATTCTAACAGCCATCATCTATGGACCCTGATTTGAGAATTAGAACACCAGGTATTTTGCAATAGGTTCTTCACTGACAAATAGGAGTTCCTCTGCAGAACATTCAATTGGGTAATAAAATGACAGCTGGTGATTGGACTCCATACTAGAATGCATGCATACAAAGGGGCATGCACACTCATCTTCATGTAGGCACATAACTGGTACTTTGGCACCTTCACTGTCAATGTGCTCCATCTCACCTTTGCTCATTGTTGAGCCACCATCAAATGAGTAAACACCGTGTGGTACAATGTCACATGTGACCCGTTGCATGTGACCCTTCTTCATGCTATCCCAGCTCTTATGCACCTACAAATGGGTGCCCACAGTTCTTTCACCTGATACAATGTTCTGTGTTGTGAAGATTCAATGCATGGGACCCCTGGAAAGTATCCTCCTCTTTGCATCACTCTATCCCACATTACTCCCAGTATCTATGCCAGGATCAGCCAGGCTTAGAACAGCAAGTAGGTGGATGTAGGCTGTGCACTACATGTCTGACAGTGAGCATGGGTCCACAAATACCAATAGCCAGACTCAGAGAGTTGGATGCCTGTTTAATGGAGGGTTGTGCATTCCACAATCCCCAGAGAGGGGGGGGGGATTCCCATGCTCTTTGTCTGGGTAAGACAAGAGACACAGGTTTGGCAGCAATTCCAATGCACACAATAGCAGGAAAGGAATAGCAGGCCAGAAACCAACAAACTGTTCACCCTTAAGCCAGTTGCTCTACCAGATGGAACCAAGAGCGTAGATGGCAATTCCTACTCTAGCCTGCCTGAATAACCTTTATTGGGATAAATAAAGTGCACCCCCAAGAGGAGGCAATGGGGAAACATCATTTTTGTTTTATTTTTTGGTTTTTGTTTGTTTGTTTTGTTTTGTTTTTGTCTTTGAGCCACACCTGTTGACACTCGGGAGTTACTCCTGGCTATGTGCTCAGAAATCGCTCCTGGCTTGGGGGGACTATATGGGATGCCTGGGGATCCGACCACGATCTGTCCTAGGCTAGCGCTTAAAAGGTAGATAGATACCTTACTTCTAGCGCCACTGCTCACCGCCCTATGGTGAAGCATCTTTTTAACAAGAAAACCAAAGGAGCCAATTGAGAGACATCTAATTAGAAGGCAAAATGCGGACCAATCCAAAGGTCTCTACCAACTGGTGCCTCCTCAAGGGGAGCTTTTGGTATTCAAGAGGTATTGCTCCCTCAGTTAAGGTCTAGGGTTAATGTGTTTAATGAGGCATTAGGGCATCAACATAGGAGAGTTCCTGTACTTTACTATGAGGAAGAGCAGGTACCACAGAGATTGAAAGCAGGAAAGGTTCATATTTTGAATAAAGCTGACCTGAGTTTATCTCTTGAACAAAATATGCTCCTCAGGCATCAAAGAGTGAGCCCCAAGAGCCATTGTGTCTGAACTCCAATCATCAACCTCTGCAGAACAAGACTCCTGTTTCTACTATCCTTCCTCCCTCCTCTAAACACACATACGTAGCAAAATTTGAGTTTTAACTAACAACAGCACTTAGAGTAAGGACTAGTGTGTGCTGGCTTTATAGAAACTCTCATTGCCTCTATCACATATTAAAAAAATCCACCGTTTTAGTTGTCCCTTACAAGGCACCTGCATCTCTGGGTAAATAATGCAAAGGGTGTCACCTGGACTATTCTGAAACCCCAGCACCAAGAGCTTCTCAAGCTCCCTGTGGAAGTGTATGCAGATCTGAATAGACATGAGCTATAGGGATGGGGAGTAGGGAGTACAAAGTCATATTTTATCTCCATCCAAAGCTTCCCTGTATAGAAATAGTAAGTTTAGAAATCAAGGTTTCTCCTCTGAGGAGGTTCAAAGGCCATAGAAAGTCAAGAATATGTGTGGGGAGTGTTTTTGGTTCTTCCAAAAATCCAGAATGGTCTTTTTTTGAGGGGGCACACAGCCAGTGGCCCTCAGGGTTTACACCTGGTTCTGCACTTGAAATTGCTCCTGGTGGCCTTTGTGGACCATATGGGATGTTGGAGGATCAAACCCAGGTTGGCCATGTGCAAGACAAATAGCCTACCCATGGTGCTATCACTCCAGCCCAGAAACCATGATATCCTCTAGATTTTCATATTTTCTCCTGATAAATTCTTCCTAAGAACCTTTTGTGCTATTGACCATGCAGGAAAAATACTTGTCCCAGACTTCCTAGCACATTCTCCAAACACTCTTCATTACTTTTCTATATTAAAAATAAACAGAAAAGCCATCAAGCAAATTATCAAGTTGTGGTGATATTTGGATCCTCAATTTGATCCATTCTTACACTATGTTGATGTTTAATGGCTGTGTAATATTTCATTGACAGTAACTGTCTTTTCTTCAGCCACCACCAATCACTATTAGTCTCATTCTGTAATTCTGAGTGCCTGTGAGATTAGATTTAATTATTAGAGGTGGCGTTTCTGTTTGTGCAACTTTTTGCATCGGTCGTATTATTTATTTACTATGAGCTTACAGAAGAAAGATTGCTGGGTAATAAGAGTAAGCACATTTCTATGAATCTGGTTACACAATATTTCTCCCAAAAAGAGTCAGAATGATTCGACTTCAGGCCCACAGCTCTCAAGTCTAATGCTTTTACTTCGACCAATAAGGGAATATTATTTAGTCATAATAATGACTACCTATCTTTTTGGGGAAAGAATGGGGCCCCAGACTCCTCTATTGCCCCCTGTTGCTTATTTAAAGCCATTCACTGTTCGGGTCAAGGATATGGTACTACTTGAGACCTTCAGTGATGGGAATTAATCAGACCACCCATGTAGTGCTTAGAGTATTGAACTAGGGTTGACTTCATGGAAGGCATATACCTTAACCCTTAAAAATATGTACATTTTCAATATTGTTCTTATTTGTATTTCTTATTACCAGTAGAAATGGACACAGCCAAATGTTCATTTACCTAGCTTTTTATTAAACATAATTTTGTAGATAATACAGGGGTAAGATGCTTGCTCTGCATGAGGATAAGCCTAGGTTCTGGAACCACATAGGGCCCCAGTGCAACCACCAAGAGTAATCCCTGAACACAGAGCCAAGAGTAAGCCCTGAGCACTACAGAGTATAGTCCAAAAACAACAATTTTGGGTTACTCTGAGGAAAAAATATGGTTGGGAAACTTCACTTCTCTTAGTTGGAGGGACAGAAACTGGCTACATATGAATCAAGCTTGAGTTGATTTTAGTGATACAAGTTGATGCATATTATATGCTATCTTTCCAGTATAAAGGAAAAAAAAAGATGGGGGGAATTTTTGTGGGCAATATAAACCCTGAAAATAACAATTAAAGGGGAAGGGCTGGCGCAGTGAGTAGGGTACTTGCCTTACACATGGTCTACCCAGGTTCAAAACCAGTACCACATAGGGTTCCCTGTCCCTGACAGATGCAATCCCTTAGCTCAGAGGCCAGGAGGTTTAAGTATTGAATATTGCCAGGACTGATAAAAAAAAAGAAGTTAAAGGGGAAAGTCTTTTTGTTTACTCTATTGTGTTTATTGAAATGTCTCAAGATGCTTCTGAGAGGCCATTAATTGCAGCTTTCCAGTTATTCTTTCTCATTTGTGATGGCCCTGTGACTTTTATAAACACGTCAAGCATCAGGTTTGGTTTACTAGAAAGTTGTACACAAACAGATACTTTTTTTTTTGCACTGCCAAGGGTCAAATCTAGAGTCTTACACATGCCAGAGGTGTTACCAGCCATTAGACTACATCCCTAGCCCAGCATTGGACTTTTCTCAGGCTTGTCAACCTACTCCCAGAAAGAATCTCAACTTTCTTGCTATGCTTAGTTTCTGGGCTCCCAGCTGACTAGATTCAGATGCTCCACATTAGAAGATGTAGAACTGAATGGGAAGCAAACAATTTCAAAGGCATGAGCCTCTGTGAGATTCCAAAGTTTGTTTTCTTAGCCTTACTCTAAGGCCTGTCTTGCTTGGCTTGCCCTGCTCTCCCCGCCCCTAGGTGGCAAGGGGCCCAGCCGTTATGTAACTGTGACTTGACACCACAGCCATGGTACTGGGAACTAGGAGTCGGATTCACTGAGCTGTGGCCTGCATTTGCCAGGAAGGAGCACATAAATGGATGACTTTGAGTTACAGATCAGCTGCCGTGAGCTATGGCCTGTCCTGTCCTCTTTGTGTCCTGAACCTGCTGGCGAATGAGTCCAGCTTGTCCTGGAAAGGGCTTTCATGTCCCAAGGAAGATTTCCCAGAGGACTCCATGCTGGAATGGTTTATGTTTTTTTTTTCCCCTCTAGAGAGTGGCCTCAGGGCATTGGCCACCTGCAAATTGCCAAGACTGGATTGGGGAGGAGAATACTCACAGAAAAGAGGGATGCCTTAGCCCTGATCTTGAAAGCAAGCAGCAGGCACCCCAATACTGAGTTTGTTCTCTTCTGGGTCAGCATCAACCTAAGAAGGGGAAAGGATATGCTGAATGCACCCTATTCCAACCTAACAGACAGCTAAGTAGAGCACATACAATATGCCGGGTACCTTCCATCCCCCCACAAATCTGCTGCAACACCCCCATGGCCCCTTACACAAACTCAGAGTATCTATGCCCTTGTAAAGCAGAGTAATGTGAGGGTCAGAAGAAACCAGCTCTCCATTCAGAATTAATGCCTCTGAAGTCTAGGCTACCGATCTTTAAAATGGGTAGAGTACTAAAACTGACTAAGATTGTTGTGATGAGAAAACAAGAGATCTAGAATAAAAATCATCCTGAAAAACTAGAATGCCCACAGAAAGAGGCAAATAAAGACCAGCTTTTATAACCATACTTTTTCTTTTTTCCATACAGAGAATAAATCCAGGCCTCACACATGCAAAATATGTGCTCTACCACTGGGCCCAGTCCTGTGATACAACTTGCCAAGTGGTGTTTCAGCCAGACTGATGGTGTAGCTATTGCTGACTCTGTGCTAAGGAGTGAACCTTTGTAGTGTCCCAGAGATAAAGTACATTACATGGGATCAGTCTGGGGTCAGCCAGATGCAATGCTAGTGTTTTACATCCTGTGTTCTCTGTCTGACCTTGATAGCACTTTCATTACCTTTGCTTCTTATTTTCTTCTATCCTAGTCATGTTCCCTAGTATATAGGGACTATACTTACTTCTTTCCACCACTATTAACATCAAGAATAGTTCCAACACTCATCAGTTCCATGAGCTGTCTGGTGTGTGTGTGTGTGTGTGTGTGTGTGTGTGTGTGTGTGTGTGTGTGTGTGCAAACTCTCTGAGGCAGTGTGGCCACAGGGAGCCTGGATACAGTTGTGTGGGTTTGGGCGTTTTTAAAATACGTTTCCATTTCATGTTATTTTTGGGTCAGTAATGTAATCCCTAATTCTCCTCATCGATCAATAAAATTGTTTCTTTGGAATCCATTTAAATGAAAATAAGAATGAAGGATTTCTGGTTTTTAAATAGTTTCTCACATGAAGCATAACCTAAAACTAAATTTCTAATTGAACAATGATGCTGGTTGGAAGCCATTACCCAAGCAGCCTAGTCAGATTGTTTTAAAGGAATCTCCCTAGCCTTTGCTCCCTGTTCCCTGTCCCTCTTTCTCACCTCTGCCTCTCCCATCCTCCCATTTCCTTTCCAGCTTCTATGTCCACTCCTCCTGCTCTCCCAAGTTTCCCCAATAGAACAATACTATGACTTATCTGTTCATTATCTAAACCATGTTATCTGGATGAGCCCAGTGGTTCTGGATATTGCTCCACCTCAGAGTAACTTGGATCTGTTTTTTCAATGTCCCTAGCCAGTCCAGAGCTGGAGAAGCTGGTTCAGACAGACTAACACAGATCTGAGTTTTGAAAGTTCTTTAGTGAGTTCTGAAGATCTATTTGTCTTAGCCCTTCTACTCACTCCCTGCATGAGAGTAAAGACAAATTTCTCTCCTTCCTGTTTTATTTAAATTTTCATACTCACTTTGGCTTAAAGAAAACTCTTAAACCTAAAAGACCCACTTCATGTGCATTCTGTGAGGTATGAATGTGGTTGCTTCCCAAGTACTTTTCGTATGAAGTCCATTGAGATTTGCCAAACAAGAAAACAAAACCAAGTGCTTTAAAACATTTGACTCAAAAGAAATCAGAGCATCCTGACTTCTAACTGAGATACAGTCTCCTGGGTTCACAGAAACACAGTGATCACTCCTCCTGGGCTCTCTCAGCATAAGGCGCTGTGATGTTTTCATCAGCAGAATTTCATGCTCACGAGGTTCAGGCAACTCGTAGTGAAAACAGAGCCATTGAGGCTTTCAGAAGTTCTTGTGTATCTTCTCACAAAGTGAGAATTTTGTGTGACCTTTGTAAGGTATGTGTAGGTGATCGAAATGGCCAACAGATTTAATGAAAGAGAGACCGTTGCCCTGTTGTATTTGCTGCATGACTCTCTGTCTCTCTACCGAAATTAAGCAACAGGTGTAAACTGATATAGACCATATTTTCTGCAGTATAGAGAGGCTAGTAAAACTCATGTCAGAAATTCAGAGACTCTTGTTAGAAGGAGGTGATGAATAGGTTCAGGCACTTAGATGACCCATGGGGGAGCCTTTGATGTGAGCTGCTCTTGGTTGTGTAGAGGAAGGCAGTTCCTTCCTTGCCAGAAAAACTTGCCAGGAAACATCAGCAATCTCACTGAGCTTAGAAAATGCTCTCAGCCTCTGGTGCGGAGATGGTTGAGAGGGTTTGCACCCCTGGTCATGGATGAAAATCTTCATCTGTGCTTGTGTTTCTTAAGTTTCTTAAGTCCCATTCTACCCCTGAGCCCAAGTGGCTCATTCATTTGCCACTGTGAGTCCATCCAGATCAGAAGGAGCCAAGTGAGCTCCTCTAAATGTTCTCATCTATAAAATGAGGCCAGTTTATACCTCACACGGTGCTGAGAGGGAGAATTGATTAATTAATGTTTACAATATGCTTTGATCTTAAAAAGGGTTCCCTAGAAGTTGTTATTAAGCTCTATCGTTGTTACTTTGAGTTCTGAGGTGTGTTTAAACCTGAAACTCAAAAGAAACCTCAAGGTTTGTTGCACCTGCAGAGAAAGGTGGCCTACTATTAGTCCCGGCTCTCTAGAAGCAGCCTTCGTCTTCCCAAAGGACATTCTAAATCTCCAAAGAGAGCAGCATCTTCCATTGAGAGTAGTATGGAATGGTTCTTGTAATGAAAGGGCTGAAGTGACAGGATTTTGTTCTGATACAAAAGGCACCAGAAGTTCTCAGAAATACTCAATTTTGGGGCTGGAGTATTAGCACAGTGGTAGGGCATTTGCCTTGCATGTGGCTAACCTAGAACAGGCCTAGGTTCAATCCCATATGGTCCCCAGGGCCTGCCAGTAGCAATTCTGAGCACAGATTCAGGAGTAACCCTGGAGCACTGCCGGATGTGGCCCCCAAACAAAAAAGAAAAATAAATATTCAGTTTTAACCCCTTGTGCTTCAACTGAGTCCTGGAGAAAGCCAAGCAGAAAGGCTTGCTTATAGGTCATTAATGCCAATTCAGTCTAATTTAGTTTCTAGTTCTTCTCCCCTTATCCTGTTGTTAGTCTGTAGCAAAACAGTGAAACATAGATATAATCCAGCCCCATAACTGGGCTGGATTATGGGTTACTTTTGAAGCCTGTGTCACACCCCACTCCCAGCAGAGGTCCTAATATGCTCACTGGAGTAATATGTTTAACACTTCTGTTTGGACGAGAAGGAAGGATTGACTCTTTTGTGTGAGAAAAATGAAATTGTGATAAGCTAAACCCAGCTGAGAAGCTTAATAAACCACCAAGAGAACAAGCCTGTGCCCAGCCCATTAGTAGGCCAGGTCCCAAAATATTCTCCACCATGATCCCTGAGTGCTGACTGTTCCCACCAAATGTAGTTTGGAGATCACTATTCGCTGCTGAATAAATAAGTACCTGTGATGTGTATCAGTGCTGTGTCTGCACTGTTGCATTAGATTTTTTCTTGCTGGAGGCCATGGCTTGAGTTTTAAGTCAATTGGGTCTATACAACAAAGCTCATATTGACTCCAGGATTAAACAAGTCAATTTATTTTTCTGGGTTTGATATTCAAGGATGCAGAAACACAGAGATCTTCCAGATGTGCTTGTGTGAGGTGATGGTACTCCTTTGGCCTCAGTGTGATGTGTTTTTTTTTTAACACCACTTGAAATAACATTTTTACGGAGCCCTTACTCAATTTGAACATTGTTAAGTTAGACATGTGCCTCCATTGTTAGCATTTCATTCATTCCCTATAGAGCAATACTGTATTTGAGTCCATAAGAGCAATTCTAGAGGCTAGCCCAGGGATTCTACCGCACCCTGCTTCTCAATTCCTCACTTCTCAGAGAAAAATCTCTTTACTGCTGAGTCAGGATATATAGATGGAAAAAGACATTCACCTGGGGTGACCACCCACAGCTGAAATTCTATTTGACTTTCTCTCTCACTAAGAAATCATTGGATCTAATGAGAGACTACTTTTGCCTTTATATCAAAATTGGGTGATTTCATTTGTAGACTAAAGGTCAAGAAATGGGCACTTGTGAAATGTGAAGTTGAATCAAGTGAAGCTGGATGGAGAAACTGAGTCTCTGAGAGGAAATGCAATCTACCTAATGTCACCTCAAGTGTTTGGCAAAGCCGACTCTCCAAGACCTCTAGTTATCGAGTGTGGCGCATATTCTAAGGCTTTGCATGGCAAAGAAGCTAGATCTATACTCTGTAGCTTGAAAGGAAATTGTATGCATCCTCCTAAGCTTATGATTCTCTACCTTTGTTTCTGTGCTTTCATTTAACTAACAAAAACAATTGGGTAGAGAGAACTAAGCTATAGGGATGGATGCTGTTTTTCGGTGGTGTTTATTCAGAATAGTTTTTGTTTTCACAGATAAAGTTTTCATGATTGAGTTAGAATCATACAATGTATAACAATCTTCATTTCCTGCCACCAGTGTCAACAGTTTCCCTCTCACTCTCCCTGATGCACTCTTCCCTCCCACCCATCCCCTTTTCACTGCTATCTTAAAGATCTCTGATGGTGTAAGGTCTGAGAGCTGCTTTAATGAACTAAAAACAGTCATTCAGCTCTTTGGTAAATATTGATTCAACAGCCCCTAAGAGCCAGGTACAATGTGAACTACTAGGAATGTATTATCCAACATAATCAGACAAATATCTATGCTTCCGAATCACTCATATTCCTGCAGGGAGAAGACTTTTAGCAATACATTTTGGGCAACAAGGAAGTTAGACTCATATTGTAGGTTAGTAAGTGATATGTAATAAGAGAAAAAGGAAAAAGCTCAGGAGGGAGACAGGTTTAAAGTGGGTGCTTCAGAATAAGAAGGACTGCATAAACCCAGAGATGTAACTTCTCTGTTACCGGTGCCATGTCTATACAGCAATTGGTGTTCATCAAGGTGCAACAACTCTTTTTATTTCATTAATAATTTCTTTATATAATCACGATGGTCACAGAAATGTTCTTAGTTTCAGTCATCGAACATACCCCACCTTTCACCAGTGTAACTTTCCTGTTACGAATGTTCTCCATTTTCCTCCTCCCCAAAACTCATCTCCTGGACAAACAGTGTACTTTTCTCTCACTATCATTATCATGGTAGTTGTCAGTGCAGTTAGTGCTCTAACTTCGCTTACCACTTTTTGTGGTAAGCTTCATATCATAGGCTGGTCCTTCCAGTCCTATTGTCTCTGGATATTATTATCATACTGTTTTTTATTTTTTTTTATATTCCACAAATGAACGGGACTATTCTATGTCTAACCCTCTTCCTCTGGCTCATTTCACTTAGCGTAATAAGTTTCCATGTTCTTCTATGTATAGGTAAATTTCATGACTTCATTTTTTCCAACAACTGCATTCTCTTGTGTAGATGTACCATAGTTTCTTTAACCACTCATTTGTTGTCTGGGTTGATTCCAGATTCTGGCTACCCAATCATCAAACGGATACTACCTTTCACTAATGCTGTGATGAACATTAGGAGTGTAGAGGGCATTTTTGTATTGTGTTTTTGTGTTCCTAGGGTATATCCCTAGGAATGGTATTATTGATCATATGGGAGCTCAATTTCCAGGTGTTTTGTTTTGTTTTGTTTTTTTAGGAATGATAGTGCCTTTCTCCCTGCATCCATGGCAGCATTGGTTGTTCCTGTTCTTTGTGATGTGTGGCAGTCTCTGTGGTGTGAGATGATATCTCATTGTTGTTTTAATTTCCATCTCCCTAATGATAGTGATGTGGAGCATTTATTTTACGTGCCTTTTGGCCATCTGGATTTGTTTTCTGAGGAAATGTTTGTTCATTTATTCTCTGCATTTTTTGATGGGGTTAGATTTTTATTTTCTTGTTAAGTTCTATGAGTACCTTGTATATCTTAGATATCAGCCCCTTTTCTGATGAGTATTGGGTGAATAATTTCTCCCATTCTGTGGGTAGTCTTTCTATCCTAATTAAAGTGCAGAAGCTTCTCAGTTTTATGTAGTCCCATTTGTTTATCTTTGCTTTCATTTGCTCGGGCAGTAACATTTCTTCCTTGAAGATGCCTTTAAGCTCAATATCTTGGAGTGTTTTGTCTATGTTTTCTTCTAGATTCCTTATAGTTTTAGATATGATATCAAGGTCTTTAATTCATTTTGATTTGACTTTCATGCATGATGTTAAAGAGAGATCTGAGTTTGCTTTTATGCATGTGGCTGACCAGCTATCCCAACACAGCTTGTTAAAGAGGCTTTCCTCCTTCCACTTTGTGTTTCTTGACCCTTTATCAAAAATTCACTAATTGTGGGGACCGGGAGATAGCATGGAGGTAAGGCATTTGCCTTTCATGCAAAAGGTCATCGGTTCGAATCCCGGTGCCCCATATGGTCCCCCGTGCCTGCCAGGAGCAATTTCTGAGCATGGAGCCAGGAGTAACCCCTGAGCACTGTCGGGTGTGACCCAAAAACCAAAAAAAAAAAATTCACTAATTGTATTCTGGGGGCAATAACTCTTAAAATAACTATACTCCCTTACAAAGTTTGCACCTCCAGCTCCACTTTGACACTGTCCTTGCTTCCAACGCTAGAGTGCAATACTCAAGACCTGCCCTCTCCCAAGTCTTTTTGGTTGCAGCATCTAAAGAGATCTAAAACAGCACATGTGTTTCAATAAAGCGGGGATGTGAAGCCTTTTGTACTCCCCTGCTTCCTCCCCAGCACTTGACTTAGTATTTTGTTGGCTCTCCTTACTCTCCAGCAGGAATCATTTGCAGCTCCCCAGGGCTGGATAAGTTTATTCTGTTTTCTTCCCTCCTCCTGAAGACTATGCAAGGAGAGACATGGGGCCAATATGCAGGAATATGTCTGTCCATCCTTATATTTGCCTTTGAGTAAAGATAACAATAGCAAACATGCATATCCCTTTTGATGTGGGCCAGGGACTATTCTGAGCATTTTATAATAATACTAATTCACTTAAGACTTACAACAACCATAGGAAAGACTATAATTATCCTCATTTTATAGTTCATGAAACTGAGGAACAGCTTAACTTGCCCAAAACCAACCTATTTTTTTAAAAAGGTGATTGGAGTTAGGATTCGATCCTTACCTGTCTAGGCACCACTGAGGAGGGTAAATAAGAGTCAGTTTCGAGATCAACAACATTTGATGCATTAGTGACTGCTGAAGGTGCAATTCTGAGTAAGTCTGGGTACTGTGTTTAGTGTTAATTGGAAAGTAGTCTGTGACGGATCAGCAATGTCTGCTGTGGGTCCAGGATGTGGGTGAGGGGAATTTCTGGGATCCTTGCCTTAAGGTAAAAGAGTACTAAAAGGGGTGTGCATTTTATGGCTGAAACACATTTACGAACATGTTTGCAACCATGGTGCTTAAATAGGAAATTATTAAAAAAAAAAAAAAGAATACTCAAAAGCCAGGCCTAGGAAAGGCCCAGTAATGGATTTGATGGATATTTTCAGGGAACTTGTCCTTATGAAGTTGTAAAGTTTGTCTACTGATTAAATTGGCAGTTAAATCTAATTCTTAGTCTCTTCTTGCAGTCTTTTATTTTTGCCCTTTTGCAAATGTGGGAGGTATGGGACTGAGAATATGCAGTATGATGCAATAACATGAACCCCCTCAATATGGCAGAGGACAGAGTGGAGCAGTCATTTGTTCTTCCAATCCAAGCAGTCATTTGTTCTTCAGTCTCTCATGACCTGGGTGCTGTCTAAACCCAATTCTAACTGAATCAGCAAAATACTCTCCTCTCCAGACAACTTTCAGGTTCCCCAAGAGTAAATGGTAAAGATGCAGCCACAAAAGCTGAAGTTGAACTTGTTCACACAAGGTGTGCTGACATCTGTATACAAGACATCCCCTGTGGCCCTGAGGGACTAAGGGATGGATGAGATAGAGTGGGATGGTGGGAATAGAAACTCAATATTGGGAACTTGTTCTTCCATCACTACTTTCTGGCCCACAATCTCCCCACCATGAACGATCTAGGCAGAGGCCTCCAGGCATTACCAGATCATTCTTCCATGTCAGAAATTTTAAACCTAAAGAGGGCTGATGTCCCAGGAGCATGAGCATCTCTCCATGTTTAGTAAATTGCACCCTCCATGAATCTGAAACAACATACTGTACATTAATAGGAAAGAGACCATTGTTCCCCCATGGGAATATGTTGGCTCAGATCAACTCCTTGGTAGATATAAATGAATTGTGTTCATGTGCTCTATGCACACACACACACACACACACACACACACACACACACACACACTGCATAGTCGTGATAAGGGAGGGAGGGGCAACAAGAAAAAGAAGGCTTCAACCAGAAATATCTGAGAAGAGTATGTATTAGAGCTAAATCTAAGTACCCTTGGCAGAATGCCAAGCAAGATATTAGTTTTTATAAGAGAAAAATGAATATGGAATTGTAGTGTCTCCATAGGAAGAAAACTGCAGTTCTGCTCAGGAGAACCCTCCCACACACAGATTTGAAAACAGCTTACATATAGGAAAATCAGTTTTTTAGTGCTAGCAACATTAACATCGTCGAACAACTGAAAAGAGAATTCGATTAACGAAGTCAGTCCCATCAAGTCAAAGCCTACTAATACTGCCATCGGGGCTCAGTGGGGATTCTGCTCATTTGCAGCTTGGACCAGAATAATGTGGAAATCCCATTCGTTCAGAATGTTACAACTAATGTTACTACTAATGTGAAGGCAGATCTTGGGAGCCCAGCACAAGTGTGGGGAGCTGTAGAAGGGAGGGCTGCACAGAAAGAAAGGATAAAGATGTCTCGGCAGCCATGTGATTCATAGGTGAGGAATCTGGGGGTTGGGGAATGGTGGAGATTCCCTGGTGACTGGTTTCAGGACCACATGGTTTATTCAGAGAATGTAACGATAATGCACTCAGAATATCATTCACAAAGGAAGTTGAGGAAATGTGTTGAGTAATCATGAATTGATACTACAATTACACTAAATTTCCAAGTTTCCAGTGAAAGATAATGGTTATTTTGCAATAGGCTCTAAGGAACGTAGTTATCATGTGGGTTTAGTGGAGAAAAAGCATTCATCCTCCATCTTTTGCTGGCTTTGGGAAGAAAAGCAGATGAGTAGGGGAGGGAAAGTTATTAGACACTTTAGAAAGAGGCTACATGGGGCCCGGGAGATAGCATGGAGGTAAGGCGTTTGCCTTTCATGCAGAAGGTCATCGGTTCAAATCCCGGTGCCCCATATGGTCCCCCGTGACTGCCAGGAGCGGTTTCTGAGCATGGAGCCAGGAATAACCCCTGAGCACTGCTGGGTGTGACCCAAAAACAAAAACAAAACAAAAAAAATAAATAAATAAAAGAAAGAGGCTACCATGAGATTCTGTCCATTAAAAGTTTGGGTGAGAAATGTGGTGCTATCTCAGGACTTTAATGTGAATAAAGATGAAGGCAGGGAGACATTCAGTGTCCTAGAAATGGGTTCATTCATTGAGACTCAAATGTTCTCAAGACTGGTTAGTCAAGGTAAGGGGGTGAGAAAGTAACTATCTTTTCTGACAAAATCTGCCATCTCTCACTGTGAGAGATAGTCTTTGGGATGCTCTTAGGAGATAGGTGATCCAGGAGCCCCTGTGCCCCTTTTCAATCCCTAGGCATGGACTCTTGAGATGAAGCTGTTCCCAGTCATACTTCCTAGGTCAGGTCAGATTCTCAGGTAAAGGCATAGGAAATGGGGCATCATGCTTTAGATTGGATATAAGACTAACCTTGGCATTGGCCAGCATTTCATAGACTCCCCTGACCAAGATACTCTGATAAAAGATAATCTACTCTAAGTAATAAGATGATTGGAATCTCGGTATTGAGCACCAGGGACCCGGTTATGGCTTTCAACCCTATCCTCAACCTGAGTCAGGCCAAAGCCACATACTGTGATCAGAGGGTCTTGTGTCCCATATCAGACATCTTTCCATGGGGCCCAACACTTCTGATTCAGGTCATCTACAAGAGCCACTCAGTATTTCATTATTGCTTAGAAGCTTAGATTTAGGAGCCAAGATGGATTTCAATGGCATGGATACAACCATTATTATCATAGCTCTTGGCCAAAATGCTGAGTGTGAGTGCACTCATATAAAGAACTCTGGGTCCCTGACCTGGGTATTGCTCCATATTCTAGGAAAGTTTGGGCAAATCTTTTTAGATAGAATTTTCTCAATGCTTTCAGCTTTCCCGAGACTCTGCTTTTCCAACCCCAGACCTGCGGTAGGCCTTGTGAGTCTGGCTTCTGTCCTCTATCCTACACGGAGGGCCCTGCATGATAGAATGGAAATGCTGCAGTTCAATGTTTAGATTAGAATCTCTAATGGGATAGTAGAGCCCTGAATTTCTGTCAGAGTTTCTGACCATCTCTTTTTAGAGCTTTCGTGGTTTACAGTCCTGCTAATAATGGTTTCTCATGCACATGATTACAACACCTACAATCAGTATCTCATCTCCCTCTCCCATGTACTCCAATCACCCCTCCCTCTCAACTTCCCTCATTCAATTGTGTGAATCAGTTTTCCCTATTATGTTGCCTTTGGCCTCCTGTTTCTACTTTGCTTTGTATCTTTAAGTCCCTCATATGTGAGAAACCATTCTGTATGTCTCTCTATCTTTTTCTGACTATACCACAAAGTCTTGATCCATTTAACCATAGTTGGACATTTGAATTGTTTCCATATATTGGCTGTTATAACTAAGTACTGCCATGAATATAAGTGTGCTGACCCTGTGTCTTGTGTGGGATTTTCTCGATGTTATCCTCTCTTCAACCTCATTTATTTCTGTTTCAAAGAAGAATTGTTTCCTTTGCCCTTTTCTAGAAAAACACAATTCTTTTCTGTTCACCATTCTTTTAGTGCCAGATGTTAAGAGGTGCTTAGGTAGTACTTGGTGTCATTCTCCATGCTGTGGCTGCATCACGGATTACAGCATATTGATGATTTAACAGGGATTAGGTGAAGGCACAAATCCTCGGGTATCCATAGGACACTATTCCTCAGTGTCACAGGCCAAAATATGCAAAATGAAATAGCCTTATGATGTTACACTCCCTGTCCTCAAATGATTAAAAAAAAAAGTCAACCATATTTATTCATTTAGAAAGAGGAAGATTTAAACAGTGGAGTGAATTACTGAAAAAGAACCAAGTCCATCCTGATTATGTCATTCTTCAGGTCAAGGTTCATAATGGAGCATGGAAACAAAGAGACTCCCCCCACAAATCATTGGCTTATGGGTTCAGGTTTGTGTAGACATATCAAAAGGGAACCATTTGATACCACCCCACCCCCCAATTTCAGGTGCAAATAAGCTGTCAAGGGAGGTTTTCAGAGAGCTCAGAAGTAACTAACAGAGTCCTGGGCTCCCATTTAGTGAAAGGAAGTCAAAAGGAACTTGCAACCCAAAAGATGTCATGATTCACCCTGTGGTAATAAAAGAGCCCTGGAAACCTCCCTAGAGGGATTAATCTTAATCGGCAATTAAGATAAAGTCAGGGCACATGCTAATCCAGGGCTTAATCGGAGACATTTTAATGTGCTGCTGTGGTGTGGATGTAAGACAGGGATTCCACTAATTGAGACTGGAATGTGCATGCAAGGAGGAGGAGGAGAAGAGGAGGGAAGAGGACAAGGACAAGGAGGAATGGAAGAAGAAAAAGAGGAGGAGGCAGCACTGGAGTTAGAGCTCTGTGGTTCCTGCCATGCTATGAGTCTGGACCAGCCCTACTGTACAATCAGCAGGTAGAGGAGCTTTTCTGTCTTTACTGTCAGGCCATAGAACATAGGGGAAAGCTGGTTCCTAGCGAACTGTGCACAGTGACACCTGCTTCGCCAGCCTGTTATCAGAGCTTCAGCTTGTGAAATAGCCACCTCCGCTGCTGCAGAAGAAGTCACCAATGGGAATATGAGCAAAAGACAACTCGAAGCAGGGAAAGTTTCTAGAACTATCCCAGTCAGTGTCATTTCTGGGATTTTATTTTCCTTCCTAGAATATCCTTGTCTTTGTTTTGTGTCTTTCCAGCCAGACTGTCATTGAATTTTTTTAATTTTTATTGTGATTGAAGTGCATTACACAGAATTATTTATGGTACATAGTGACAATGAATGAAGGGCATTCCCACCACCAATGTTGTCCTCCCTCCACTCCTGTTCCCAGCATGTCTCCCATATCTCCCTCCTTTACCCCCACCCCCAGAATACTAGTGTAACTGGTCTCCACTTTACAGTTTATTGTAGGTTGGGTATCTATTCTGTTTGGTGTTCCAGTCTGGTGATTTTTTACTTATACTACATGTTCATATGACTGGTCCTGGTATCATTTCCCCCCCTCAGTTTATGAGGCTGAATGATTCAAGTGATGCTATTCTGTTGGAGATAAAAAGGTTAAGGAAAAGAGAAGAAAAATTTGGTATCAACTACTAAAAAAAAATCACCAAATAATATCCACAAGAGTGAAAAGGAAAGAAAAAGTGGAAGAAAAAGGAGAAGGAAAATAATATCAAAAACAAACAAAACAAAATAATAAAAAGGAATGCTGGAGTGACATTGAATTTTTAAAGGCTCAATGCAAACTTAATATCCAAGTTTAGCAAAAGAATCCTGTCACCAACCTCCAACTAGTCTTATTCTAAATCCAACCAGGATAACCATGATGTGATTTGGATTGGTTGGTTGGTTTTGTTTTGAGATTCACTTCGTGTGTGTGTGTGTGTGTGTGTGTCTATTTGTGTCTATGAGGAAATTGTCCTGTTTCTGCTAGATCTTGTTCCCAGGACTTTGAATGCAAAACCCTTTGGGTCATCTTCCATGTCTCTGAGTTGAAGATTTGAGGCTACACGGATCTTGAATTTATCATGAGTCCCCATACTTATTTTCCCCCAAGATCTCATGTATCCTTATGGTTCTGGCAGGTTGGTGGATACAAGACACTTAGTGAGAAAGGCCAACACCTTAATCACCCAGCATTGGGCCATGCCTGGTATACTTAGATGTCTGTGAGCAGGGAGGGGCCTAGGCCATGAAAGTTGCCTTCTGAATGCATGGTGGTAGAGTATAAAGGGGGGCTTCTGTGGGCCCCCAGAATGACTTTGTAGAATGGAAATTGAACCTTCCTCTGGGGGAAGAGCACTGAAGCTGCAAAACAGAGCATAAGAGTGGGCAGTGACTTTTACATCAGTGGGTACCTGTGAACACCTGGGCGATGTCTCAGACTCTGTAAAGCACTGAGGAGGTACTTGGCGAAGCTACATGTACACAATGGCACATGCTATCTGGGAGGCAGTACAGGATGCCCAAGAGTTTGTATCTGAAACTATTAGGAGGACTGAGCACACTTGTACAGGGTTCACAGAGACTCTCTGATCCAAAAGGAATATGAGATCCCTTTCAGCTGTGTATCTGAAAGTTTCAGAAGTCATATTTCTGTAAGTCAGTGAGGAAAAAAAGGGGAGGGAGACCTTCCAAACATAAAAAGCAGGGCTGGAATAATAGTACAGTAGGTAGGGCAATTGCCTTGCATGTGGCCAACCTGTGTTTGATCCTTAGCATCCCATACAATTCTCCAAGCTCACCAAGAGTAAGTCCTGAGCAACCGCTGGGTATGACCTATCCCCTTTCCCCCAAAATATAGAAAAATCACCTAAACTCAAGACTGATAAAAGAAACACAAGACTGGAAAGGACAGAAAGGTTGAAAGGGCTAAGTCAGTGTATGGTGTACCTAGAAATCCTGGTTTGAACCATTTTCCGGTCTACACTGTAAAAAGAGTTCTAGAAAAAAAACAAAGACTACGTTTTTGGATAACAGTATGTCCATAATTCTGCAGAGGTCAAAATTATAAATCCAATTACTCATAAGAAACTCCAAGTAACTGTATCCTACATATTTTCAGGCAGCCATTATTGTGGACCTCTTGAGGACTTTGGAGTCCAAGGAAAGATTCTGAAAGTCCAATATTGAGAACTGTGACCAACTCATCCCTCACTCATCATACTTTTCCTCATCCAAAAGCTCAGAGGAAATTTCCTGCCTCACCTAAGGAATTCCTCACAGCTGAATGCACAAAATACCTGGTTATGAGACATGAGCTTAACATGAGCTGTGACTTCAACCATGTCACAGAGAAGCAGTGGTCCACAGGAAGGCTGATTAGAATGGAGCAGAGTTGGACTCTGAAAAGTTTCATACTGAGAGTCCCCTGGCTCCGAGGCTTTCTGTACTTGCCTCTGTATGCTGGGCAGTTAAAAAATGGAACATAAAGGGGGAAAGGTTTAAAAGGCATGACAAAAAGAGCATAAAAGAAAAATTAATACTGGGCACTATAATTTTTATTTAAATCTTATTTTTCTCTGAGAAAGTAGCTAATCTATGTTTCAGACATTTTTCGCAGCACTCAGTGGCAGAAAGCCTTTTTTTAGGAAGGTGTACACGGAGCCTTTTAAAATGACTTCCCTTCCCTACCCTGGTGGTACCCACAGTAATGAACACTCTTACCCAATCAAAATATGAAAACAAAATTGGAGCTGTGTCAGCATCTTGGCTGCAAATAAAACTCAAAACAGGTTATAGCACATGCTAGGAATACAAAATAAGGTTAGAAATAATGCCTCAGCTGTGAGTTCTCCAGGCTGTGGAAATAATGGAGAATAATTTAGTAGAGGGGGAACTTGGGAGTCAGTGTGCACAGGGGAAAAAAGTGGGGGAGGGCAAGAAAACCACAATGGAGGTAAGAATCAGAAATTTGAAGATTTGGGTGACAGATCCTTGGGCAACATGTAGACTTGGCCTGCTAAGAAAAGGTCCTGGAACTTAGAAGCTGGACAGATAAACAGCTCACCCTGCCTCTTACAGTGATTCCAAATGGAGCTCAGACTTCCGGGGGTAGGGGGAGGACAAACCTGTCACTTTGCTCTGTAACATCAATATCTAACTCCCGAGAGTAGCAGAAGGAAGAAATTCACTTTTCTTACCAGGACCAGGGACATTGGAGGACTGTTTGTTTTATGAGGCTAAGATTATCCTCAAACCCCTCAACACATTTGTAAAGACACTTTGTAAATATCTTGGTTTCAGGAGTCAGGTATCAGTTCACAATTTTCCACCAAACTGACTCTTTGCTTCTTTGGTTTTTTTGCAAATTTATCAAGATATTCCTAGTTCAGCTTTCCCCTCTATGCGCCTAAGAACAACTGGCCCCAGTGAATCAGAGACAAAGATATTTAGCCGGTTTTCAGCTTCATTTTGCTCTTGCGGGAGCTTTATCAAAACCGTTATCTTAAGTAGTAATTTGCTCATTTACTTTCATTCTAACTCAATCAAAGAGTATTTTTCTTAACAAATATTGATCATGGAAGTTAATTTCCCTTTGTACCTTATTTCCTGGCACCAACCGTTCAGATGCTGTTACTGGGGGTGGTGGGGGAGTAACCTTTCTGTTCCCAATTTTTAGTGTAGGAGAAAATCTTTCCCAAAGTGTGACTTAGGTTGGGGAGAGAGTACAGGGATATAGCACTTGCCTTACATACAGACAACTCTAGGTTGGTCCCCAACACTGCACAGGGTCCCCCAAGCATCACCAGGAGTGAATTTTTGAGCACAGAGCTCAGGAGTAAATCCTAAGCATAGCCAGGTGTCAGGCTGCAATATGTGTGTGACCGAGAGACAGAAAGAGAGAGAGAGAGAGAGAGAGAGAGAGAGAGAGAGAGAGAGAGAGAGAGCACTCTGCCTGATGATGTAGAGCCTGTGTTTTGGGCTGCAGCAGTCACTGGCCCCCACTTTAGAAATAGCCACACCTACTCTGCATGCATATTCAGAATCATGTGTGAGGACAGGAAGGAAAGAGAGGTTCAGGCATTTCATTTCCTACATTTCAACCCCTCTCTCTGAATCCTGCCTGAACCCAGGAAGAGAAGACATTCCTCACCTTGACTAATGACCTTATAGTTTCCTGCCTCATCCTTGACTGGTGGCTCCCTTCAGTCCACATGCCACAAACTCATTAGAAAGAGTAAAAAGCTGGCCAGAGAAAGAGAGAGAAAGATCAAAAGTCCTAGCACATGTGATACATGCATAGAGACTCCATCCTCAGCACCTCCTGGCCACCTGAGTACCTATGAGAGTGGGCCCTGAACACTGCCAGGTCTCGTCCAAAAACAAAACAGCAGAGAGAGGGTAGAGGAACCATTTTCTCTGGCATGCTCATTCATGTCTGCTGGAACATCTGCTCCGGGTTTTGATGACTACTTCAGAGGTAGGTATGAAATGAGTTTGCTGCTGTCTCTGCTCCTGCTTGGGTTTGTTTAGTCCCTGCCGGATACTCTTCTGTGTTCATTTTCATTCCAATGAGGCCCCTAGCAATCAGTTACGGAGTCAGTCATTTCATGCCATCTGAAATAGCATCACCAGAGATAGTGAAGAAGGGTACAGAAGCCATTGGTAAAGAACTCACTTCAGCCTCCATGTTTCCCTGCTCTGCTTGAGAAAGGAAGGTTGTTCTTGGCTTAGGGGAGCCATCTTTTGGGGACTTTTCCAGTCTCTTGGGGATAATGGTTATATCCCAGTTAATCAGCAGGCCTATCATGAGTCCACTCTGACCATCATAAAGGGCCTCAAGCTCCTGCTAGATTTCAGCAGGGGATTCAGTGATGGACAAAGTGGGTGCTGAGAACAATGAGCATATTGAACACATGGAAGCAACTGCCAGGGCTTCCCTGATCTCCAAGGTCAGAGTGAGTGACTGGAAGATAATGAAAGTCCAAGGGCACCATCACTCAATTACTCAAATTGGGTCTTATGGAATGAGCATGGGGAATGGTCCAGGAACAAGCATGAAAGGCAGAAAGAGACAAAAGTGTAATGCAGAGTGAATCCCTGGACTCAATGGGGTGGGTGTGAGGGGTTCAGCAATAGTTCACAAGGGCCCAACTTGAGCAGTACTGTATGAGGGCAGAGGGTAAAGGGCAAACTGGGGTCTGATAGCCCAACCTAGCAATTCTAAGGCTGCTCTAGATCTGGTCTTGCTCAGCTGCTCAACTGCTGTGTCCTGCAGGTACTGGAAAGCAAAGAGCCTTGATTTCCCATGTGAGACAATGTGTGCTCAGACTCCAACTTTATATCTGTGGTGGGAGAGGGACACATGAGATGACATTCACTGTTGTCATTCTCTGCTTGTGTGAACACTTTCTTGCCTATGTCCAGCTTACAGAGAGAGGGATGTATTGGTCTTGGGAAGGCGCAGTGGGCTTTGAACATCCCCCATTCCATACTGAGGAGTAGACAATCCCAGGTGAAGCAGGATAACCCTTGCATGGAAGCCGCAGCCCTCTTCAGGCAGTTACTCAAGCTATTCCATCAGAGAAGCTGCATATGAAGATTCCTTATGTGATTTCTGACTTGCCTGTGCTGGCTACAAATGCAGAGTGGAAACCAGGTGCCAGTGAAGCAATGTGTTGTCTATGGTTCAGACTCTGGAGCTTCTGGGGTCTTCCTTTTGCCTCTCTGTCTTCTCTCTCCTAACACATGACAGACTCTGATGGACATGGACCCTGGTGACTAATGATGCCATTCAGCACTGGTTCCCAGACGCTGCTTGGTAGTTGGAGGGCACTGACTGGAATCACATGGAGACATTGGCACCAGGGGCAAGGCAAAGCAATAAGGAAGGTGTTCAAAAAGGATGCTTTCAAACAGTGACCCTGTGCCACAGCACAAGGCCAGGGATGAAAACTTTTCAAACTCGGCCTCAGCAAGAAGCTCCTGAGAGAGAAGCAGATCCTTGGGGGCAGAAATGCGCTGTCTGTGAAGGGCAGAGTTGGGCAATCTATTAAACAGCAAGTTACAATAGGCGAGTGCGGAGATCACAGAGGCTGGGATTCTTGCACACACATCTCTGCCGGCGACTTTGATGCTTTCAAATGTCTGCTCG
>PVKC010000701.1:35754-60925 GCA_004027635.1 Crocidura indochinensis
TGAGGCTGAGACATTTCAAACACTTGTGCTTGAATATCCAGTTTGTATATTCTGCTGATGCTTTTAAATTTTTTATTTCTTTTTTTTTTTTTTTTTTTTTTTTGCTAATTTTGGAATCACTTACGAAGTCGGGAGTCTGCCAAAGTGTCTGTTCCACAGCGAAGATTCCTTTGACAATCTCAAGTCAATCATCAAACACAGGCGCTCTCGGGCCCACACGCAAACCCGAGTAATGAGGAAGGAAAGAAGTTTTATTCGTAGATTAGAACTATTTCCAACAACAGTCCAGTACAAAGTGCCAAATGTTTGAACCATTTAACTCCTGCCCAGATAATTTCATAATAGTTTTAGGGAGGGATGTTTACAGCTTTCGATGAGTAAGAAATAATTTAGAAGCCGTTCATTAAAACCTTCTAAATTACAGGCACTGCTAGCAAATTCCTTTTTTTAAAAAGGAAAGGAAGGCCTGGAAAATGGCCCCAGGTCTCTAGCCTTCTTCTCTTTGACTCTCCTTTTTTCTTATTTATTCCTCTTATCAGTGAAGTGAGTGCAATGCTGATATTAGCTGATATTAGTGGGTTGATTTGTGATGGTGTAGGTAACAGGAAAGCTGGGTCTTGTAGACCAGGTGCATTTCATGTGTGGAAGATATCTGATCATCCCCAAATGCACAGATAAGCTGTTTCTCCTTCTCCGTGGGCTATTTAGATGAAGTGTCAATTTGGGGGCTGAGAGAGAAACCAGGTAAAGTTTTGTAGAAGGTCTGTGACTCAGGTTTTCAAAGCTGCTACATCGAAGCTGCTACTATCCCTGCCCAAATCACAAAGGAGGTGTGGTACTTTGGCTATCTCTTCTAACACGGCATCACAAGGACTGGGTTGTGGGGTGTGGAAATTTTATGCAAGACCTGACCAAGCCAGAGAGGATTAGATTTAATTTTCCTCAAAATCTATAAGGAGGATAAAAAGCCTTCAATGCCCTAAGGCTGTTCTGAGGAACAGGTAGAAGTGGGTCTGATGGTTCTGAGACGGGCATGAAACCATGATTCTGAGTTGATCTTCCAATACTTCAAGGACAGACTTGGTGGATGCACAAATTGAATTTGTTTCCCTTTGGTTTCTGGTTCCCCTTGGGAGCAAGGCATTCTAGTTCAATACATAAAGAGAAAAGGCAAGAAAACCAACAAAGTTTTTCCATTTCAGAGAGAGAGAGAGAGGGGAAAAAAGAGAGAGGTGGGGAGGGGGAGATTAGAAATAAGCCTTGGATTTCAGGATCTTGTAAGATAAAGTCATCTCTCTCCCTGATGTAGACGCTGCTGGCTCCCACTGCCTTATCACCCATCTAGAAATCGGGTACCTACACACATAATCACATAGAATCAAAATGACCCAGGGTCCTTTCTTTGTTCATGGTCTCATCTGGCTGCCTTTTGTTCAGAAAAGCCACTAAACCACAGGCTTCTGCTTCCAGGCTGGCAGAGCAATCACCTCCAGATAAATGATGAACACATTTATTTTTAAGATGTCCTTTTTATGGGTGCTTCAGTGACAAGTCATTTTAAACACAATGTGATAAAGGAACATGAGCATAAAGTGATGTGGATGGTAACGAAGGTATTTTATGTGAACAAGCATGTCAAAGCAGCGCTTTATCAATGAATGGGAATTCCTGTAAGTAGAAAGATAAATGAATTAGTAACTCGGAGTAATTTTTTAAAAAATATATATCCAGATGAAAGCTTGGATAAGTTTGATCCCTTTTAGCCAATGAAGTATCATCTCTAATTAGGTTTCCACGCAGGCGGTTCAGCCTTGGAGTACATTTCTGAATCTAGTTGACCTTTTCAGCTAGAGAAGCCAAATGATTTCCATTCCATGCTCTTTAATTCTGGAGGAATTTCTAATTTGTTGCCAGAGATTAAAAAAAAAACACCTCCAAACAGAAAAAAAATTTTTTGTAAGAGTTTAAAGTCTTATTTTTAGAATATTAAAATTTTAGAACTGGGAGGGCCCTTTTGGAGATCACTCTATACAGTCCCTTTATTTTGAGAAGGATCAAATAGAGGAGCAGAGTAAATCACCGACTGGCTCTAGGTCATTCTGGGATTCCAGGTTCAGCACTGACTCTAGTCCTTGCCACCCCAGACAGCCTGGCTTGCTGTTTTCTCATCCTCCCATCAGAGGTGCCCCAACTCCAGCATGAGCCTGCGGGAGAGAAACTTGCACCGGCCAACGCCTACCCTCTTGCCTTTCTTAATTTCTTTTGGAAATTCTCTATTCTCTCACCTTATTAATGTTAAAACAAAACGGGTTCTGTTATTGCCACGGGCAGCGGGAAAGTGAACTTGGTGATGGAAGAAAGTGTCTTCCCTAGCGAGAGCCAGTAAATTAGTTCTGAGGTGCTCTCCCTCTCTCTCTTGCTGTAATGAGAGACACCAGCCCTTCATTAATGAGATGCCAATCACAGAGGGAGCTGCCTTGGGGAGGGGGTTGCAGGGGGGAGCTGTGATTGGCACCTAGGAGAGAAAAGAGGAAGCAGAAAGGAAAGGCTGGGTGGTGGTGGTGGGGGGGTGACCCATATGGTCTCACTGTGAATTCCGGGCAAAGCCAGGGAGAGTCAAGTTATGCCGTGAGAGGGCCAGTATGTTTGTTCAGGGGGGGAACACCTGGGGCGGAAGTACTTGGGGAGCTGTCATAGGCTTATTTCTTCACAGAAACTTCCTAAGGCAGGGTGGCCAATGTGCCCCAGTGACAGTTGGGGTGGGTGAGTAGAGTGGCTCTCTGCAAGGATAGACACCGTATTGCACCTCTTTTCTGACTTGAAACTAGAGGGTATCAATGCTGAATGAAGTCAGTCAGAAGGAAAGGGATAGATATCAAATGATCTCTCTCATATGTGAGACTTAATAATAAACAGCATGGGAGCAACTAAGTTCCAGAGGCAACAAAAAGAGAAAACTGACACACAGAATTAATTTGGGAATGGGGGATTAAGTCTTTGGGGAAGGGAGACAGGTACAGTGGTAGTGGGTGTGGGTGTACATGAGAAACAATTATTAATAGTACTGTAAGCCCCCAAAATAGAGAAAATTAAAAAGTAAAAGAAAATAATCTTGCTGTGTTTGCTCCCCACCAACTGTCCAGTGAAGAGGAAGCCTGGCGCTGAAAAGAATGGCCCTGTGGGAGAGAAAGGCTCAGTAGGACCTCACAACTTTAATTAGGCTTCTGGGGCCCCTTATTTTGCCCTCTCTCTTCACAACACTGTTTTAGGGTAAGTCATTCCCCTATAAGACAGCACTGCCTCTCCCTATCACTGCCCAGACTTGGGTCACATAGTGGAGAGTTTTGGAAAAAAAGCTGCTCTGAGGTTTCCTACTCAATCTTTCCTGTTTGCAGCCTGTTTTCCCCTTGATAGGTCAATGAGTGTCTGTACATTTTAGGGAAATGACGGGAGCTTCCTTCCATTTGGAATTAAATATTCCTTCCTCCACTCCATGCTTTTTTGTTTCTTTACCAGTTGTTTTTTCCCTAAAACACATTTGCTTATTATGGCTATGGGTCTCTATGAAGGTTAAGAGACTTTCTGCACTCAAAACAACTTAATAAAATGTCTGAGCACACAATTAGGCATGCTTCTGTCCTTCAAGACTCAGGTAGCGGAAGTTCTAATTGGCAAAGCAGCATCTTGAATGTCATTTTCTAAACCCATTAGACCATGCCTAAGCGAGAAAGAGGAGCAGCCGCTGCCGTTTTACAAGATACCAATAGTGTCCCTCTTGGAGACAAGATTTAGGGCAGCCACGAGATGGAAAGGGATTTGTAATGTTACAAAATGTAGCTAGGAAGCCACATTTTCTTCAAAAAGAAAGACAGCTGTAATATCATGTCTAGTAATGGGAATAAATGTGTGCAAGGTACCTGGAGATAGAAACTCTCTCACTCTCGCTCTCTCCCCCTTCCTCTCTTTGACTCTGTTTTGTCTCTTCTTTATCTCTGCCTCTCTGTCTCTGTTTCTCTCTCTCTGTTTCTCTCTCTCTCTCTGCCTTTCTCTACCTCTCTGTCTCTGTTTCCCTCTCTCTCAGTCTCCTGCCCCTCTAATCAAGTTAATGCTGAATTTGCCATTGGATAGAAGGACAATGCTTCTGTTTTCAGTTACTCAGGTCTGCCTGATACCATCATCTTCATCCAGATTTACTCCCATTAAAATTTAAGTTAAGAAGAACTGGAATGTTTTAAAATGTCCAGACCAGAGTGTCTCTTTGAGATTTTAATTTGCCTGGAATTTTAGCCTTTAGTTCAGTCTTTTGGAAAATCTGATGAGACTCGTCTAGGAATTTCAGTCTTTGGTAAAGCTGAAAGAAGGACTCACCACAGAAAAGAAAGATCCAAAAAACCAAATGCATGTGTGCTTTTTGGCCTTCTGCTTCTGCTAGAAATCTGTTTTTCTACCATTTGGTCAATGAACTCTCATCAAGACATTTCTTCCCCTTATGTTGGAGACACCTGGGCTTTTGAAGATAAGATCCTTACAGATGTTTTCCTCTAATTTGTTTTCCTGCGTGTCAGAGAACATGATTCCAAGGACTAGATGCTTTTGCATTGCCAACCACTTCAGTTTACAAGGATGGAAAAATTCAACTGGGAGCAGTTGAATCCCATCCTCTATGTTTTAGGAGCATTTGTACTCTCTGAATCTGATCTTTTTCTCTGATGAGTGGTGAGGGGCAGAGTTACTTCCAGCAGTACTTGGAAATCCCAGAAATGCTCCCGCATATGGTGGTGAGATGCTTGGATCCCACCAGAGTTATCCCAGAGGAACTCAGAAGGTCATGTGATGCCAAAGAGTGTATCTTGGGGTCTCAAATATGCAAGGCACCCCACTTACTTTGAGCCCTCTCATAAGCTGCAAATTGATATAAACACACACACACACACACACACACAATTTTGTCAACCTAAGCTCTCAACCACTGACTCAAATTTAATTAGAGGTTTACTTCAATGGTCAAGGAAGAACAAGCTGAAGAGAATTTCGTAGAAGAAACAAGGAAATTGAACTTTGTCCTCTTCAGTTATGTTGTAAAATGGGTTTTCTCCAATCTGATGAAGGATTAATATTTTTTTTGCAGAGAATCAAGCAAGAGCTTAAAAGTAGAAGAAGTCTGAGCTAGAATATTGTTTTTCAAAACCACTGTCAGAAAGGACTGGCCAGGACTTTCTTAATGAGTCCTTCTAGTGAACTGACTCTTCCACACACTTACCATAAAATAATTGATGTTTCTAATGCTGCCCCTCGGGCGCTCCAGGATCCCAAAGTGCCTTTGAATCATCAAAGAATGATTCATTGCATTCTGGGTGGTTTTCTCGTTGAGTCTATTTTATTGTATTGTAATCCCTTTGAAAAATGGTAACACACCTAAGGACAGGTACCAGAGCTTTGCCATAAAGAGAGAGTGGGAAGTTTATCTGGTTAACAGGCTAAATGCCACCCCCACATTGTTATCCCATGTGTTACTGACTGGGATATAAACTAGAAGTCAGTTTCTCTGGAAGTTTCGTACTCTCTCCTCTGTTTTTTTTTCCATTGCTTACTAGTTGGGCCCATACAAAACAGGTGTCTGTATTTTTGCCCCTCCCAGTGTTCCATGTCAGAAGAAAGAGCCAGATACTTGTGGGGAAAAGGGTGTCAGCTTTGTTATGTGGAACCATATGCAAATTAAGATATTTGACCTCTTTGCACCTATAAAAACAGTCACTTCAGATAACCAATTTCAGGGATATCAGGTGCCTATGTGCATGTATGTGTGTATAATTGTGTAAAACTATGCATAATTTAGTGACTCAGAAGTCTCCATAAAGAACAGCCAAACTCCACCAGGTTCCTGATTTGCTCTCTTTAGTTTGTTGAACAAATGCTTTTTCCTTCTGTGCAGCTCTGTAGCCATTGTGGAGATGGAAGCCCAGTGTGTCCTGTGCTCAGCGAAAATGGCCTTCCTATTTCTCCGCGTGTTCTGTTTATATTTTAATGCTGTTTACAGACGAAGTGCACTATAAATATTCATAGATTGCCTGTATAGAGGAAAGGCTCCGAAGAGCTCTTCATTAACAAGCTCCCTCAAGTCTGGGTAACTCTGGGAGAGGGGGCTTTAATCCATCCTGTGGAAGCCCTCCCACTAAAACTGCACTCCCCTCTTTACACAGAATGTTGGAGTGACCTGGGATTTATCAGCTAAATTCACAGCTAAAAGTGTCAGCTAATGAATTATTCCAAGTAAATTAGTAGACCTAGGGAATCCTTTTTCAGTCCCCTACCAACACACCCTTCATTAGTAAATACTCTAACATAGGAGACAGATTTGCTAGGGTGCCTGGTGCACTTTGACCCCACATTCAGTCCCCTCTAGCAGCCTCACCCCAGCAAAATGATTTTTATGTTAGTGCTAATTGAGTAAGTAGCATGTTTTGTTCTTCCAAAAGATGTCTAAGGACACAAAGAAATTAAGAAGAAAGGAACTCAGAGAAAGAATTCGTAATGAATTGGCTCGTTTAAAAAAATTATTTTGTGCTTTCAATTATTTTTTAAATTATAAAACAGTTCAGGTAGTATGTTAAACATTTTTTACTGTGGAATAAGTGGCTAGTGATCCTTAACACTCTTGGCACCAATGAAATTCAAACAAGAATAACATCATTTGGTACTGTTTTAGGGAGGTTAAGATAAAATATTAAATAACATTTCTCCCCTTATCTTTGTCCCTTTCTATTCAAGCTATGGGTTAACCTTATGAGCTAATGTTTGTGGAGAAAAGTAAGCTGAAGGAGGAAGGGACCTGGTGATCCTTGGGCCCAATGTCCCAGTGGCACCATCTTCCCTGAGGCCCTAAGAAGTGATTAATCAGAGGCTGCAGAAAAGGTCCCTTCCAGTAGAGGCAGAGTTCTCTATGTTTATGGGTGAATCCAACACAGGTCATCTTTCAGGTCTACAACTGTGGTTACACACAAAATGTGATCCTAAAAATGAAACAGCCAGTATTTAATTCTTACAGCTATTCAGCTTTCTCATTATTGCCTAGTGGGAACTGTGGTTGCTACAGACTCAAAGTTGCCTCCTCAGTTTGGTGATATAGTAATTGCTAGAGGTCCCAATGCTCACCTCAGAATGGATTGCAGTGGAGGGTCCTGTCATGAGAATTCAATTAGTCTGCAGATAAAATTCAGCTACAAGGATCTGGAAGCTTTGAGATGCACCCTAATGCATGCATTCAATGACTGGTACTCTTCTCACACATACCCTGCTGGCCACTATGGGCAGAAATTTCATGTGTTCACTCTGGTCTTCCTCAAGAAATGTTTCTCAATAGAATGCATTTTTGTGACATGAGGCCATAGTGTGGCCACTGACTCAACCCTAACTAACTCAGTTAGTTCTTTCCAGTTGTTTTGATGACTGTGCATCTCGTATTTGATTGAATCAGGAAAGACTGATGCAGTTCCACTGAATTAAGGTGTAGGAAAGAGAAAGGGAGAAGGCATTGGCTTGTGAACCTAATGAATAGGTCCAGCCATAGCCAGTTCCTAAGTTGCTGTATGATAAATACTCAGATGTCTTGATCTCCAAGAACCTGTTTCCTGGTATATAAGCAATCTCTCCTCTCTTATCAATTTTAAGGATATTTAATGAAGATTAAATGACTCAGTGATTGTGAAAGCTCTTTAATCCCTTTGCTTTCTCAGCCTGAATTTGATAGTATTCAATGGGTACGATGCTACAAAAGATTGAAGACAGTTTTGCAGGAAGTTCTAAACACACCAGAACTTATTCCTGTATCACAGAGCCCATGACCACAAAAAATGAAGAGTAGCCCAGCAGTGGTACCTACTTGGTCACAGTGAGGCACAGTGGCACCCATAATCTAAACATGGGTGGAACCATAGTCCTTACCTTAGAGTCAAAGCAATTCACAGTTGTGGGCATTGTGAAATAAATGGAGAGGAAAACGCACACACACCCTGTAATTGCCTTTGAAAGCAGAAAGTCTGAAACTCTAGGATGCACCATGGGGTATGGGCATCCTTCCTCCTAGAAGGACACTGTGGATATAAACAAATCATTTGCCCTGATGGCATCCGCCCAAGAGTTCCAAAGGAAATCAAGGGTGAAATTGTGAAGCTGTGACTTGTTTACACGTAATTTCTGTGCTCTTTGCTGTGCCTCCACAACTCTGAAAGGACAGGAAACCAAAGAGGAGAATCTCACCTTTATATTTGCCAAGCTACTAGAAACTACTAGAAAAGTGTGTGTTCACCATTGCACAAAGCATAAAACATTTATCATGATGGAGGCTACAAGTGGAAGGGTCCAGGAGGCAATTTAAAATTGGATGAGTATTAAGAAAATGTTGCAAAATGCTGCAAATATAGGTTTGCACACACTAGCACTAATGCAGACAGCTTTGAAAAGAGCTGAAATATGCCAGTGATGTCTGTCGTGCTCTGTCAGAAAGTTTGGTAGTGTCAGTTATCTGTACATGCTATCTTATAGGATACATGCACCTGCTCTGAGGAACACTCTGTCAATCCGGTGTAAGAGTATAAAGGGAAAGAAAAAAGATAGAAAGGCAGACTTTGCATAAATCAAGCACTGAAGGAATGAGTGAATGAAGGAAAAAGAAACTGGGGGTGGGGGTGACTGAATCAGGTCATCATTTATTCATCTGTTCATTTATTCAAAAGATCAATCTTAAAGCACTTCTGTATGCCAACCACTATGTCATGAACTGAAGACAGATTTCTGAGTTGACCCAAGTTAAGCAAGAAAATGTCAGATAGTAATCCACACTGAATCAGAAACTGGTCATGCGGTAGGAAAGGGACTGGGTTTATCATGATTGGGCATCTGTTGAAAGAGCTGACACCAGAGTGACAGAATTTCAATGTATAGATCTCTTTAGCCAATAATTCCATGAACTAGGTAAAAATCAGTCCAGGCAGAAGGTGCCCCTTGTGCAAAATTCCTGAGGCAGAGGAAGTTCCAGGAAAAGATTCTTCCCAGAAGGTTGACTGTGCTACATAGCTGTAAGAGAGGAAGACAAGGCTTAGGCTGCCTGATGCTATTGGGAGTCTGACTGCTGAGAACAAGGAGTTTGGATAATGTTGGTAGATGAAAGAAAATAATGTTAAGGGGAAACATTGAGTGTAGAGGAGGGGGGGGAAATGAGAGCAAGCACCAAGGAGGGGAGGTGCATCTTTGCAAAAGGACCAGAGACAGAATCTAGACTAGTATTCCCCAAACATTTTCATACTTACAAACTGATTTCAAAGTAATATCTATTATTTTGGGAAATTTTTTAGTCATATGGTCATTCTACATATAATATAAAATTAGGTGGCTTACTGTTTTGAAAGTTGTCATTTTAGATCAGTGTATATTAAGATTTTATTACAAAAATAATTGAATACAATGTTTACTAATATTCATGGATTATCATAACAAATCCTGAATGAGTTCCATCTAGCAAGTGACACACATGGTTTACTTTACTTTAATTATGTGAAAAACAACAATTTATAAAACACACATTAAAATGACATTTAGCAGTGTACTTAGTAAGAACACAAAATAGAGTGGAGCTGTCATTTGGAATTCAACTATAGTTTAAAATGTAGACAAACTGCTTTCATAAGTAATTCAAGGAACACTTGCATTTGGTGTTAAAAAATACTTTTTTTTTAATTTAAAAGCTTATTTTAGAGGACAGGAGAGAAAGTAAAATGGGTAACTAGCTTGCCTTGCAGGCAGCAGACCTTCAAGAACACATTCAATCCCTCTTAGCCCACATTTTTCTCTAAAACTACGAGAAGTACAGAGCCAGGAATAAGTTCCGAGCACTGCCAAGTGTGACCCAAAACTAGAAAAAAAGTTGATTATATTTTTTCATTTATTACTGGAATAAAATATGTGTGTTCCTGATAGCTATGAATAAAACTTATATGCATATAATTAAAAGCCAAACTGGATAGGAGCAATATAGATTTTTCTGTGAGCACTTCGGTGGAATTATGTAAGAAAGTTAGCCACGGCCTAAAGTCAAACCTACTCTCTCATAAACATTGCCCATGTTTATGGAGAGCTTCTAGCTGCTATTTACCTCTTCCCAAACACCCAATGTGTAAAAATCAGACAGTTTAGTTGAGTAAGCAACCAATAGAGAGTAAACTGAAGATGTCAAATTAGCAGAGTGATGAATGAAGTTCATCTACTCAGCCGTGGGAAGCAGAGCTAGCCTGAGTCTGCACTCTTAGAGCCTCTGTTCTGTTCTTCAATGGAAAACACATTAAACTATCCCTTTAGCATAAGCATAAAGATTCATGCCAACATCACCCTTAATGGTAGGGACATTCTGAAAGCTATTTCCAATACACTTTGGCTTCCATACAATTGGGGATTGTGATTTGGAGAAGGTCACACTTGGAAGATGTGGAAGTTTATGGTCCACACTGAAGACCCCATACCCAGGTAAAACCTGGCATAGGATGGGTCCATGGCAGATATTGCTAAGAAAGTGAATGAATGCCCAAGGATGTGAGAAGCAAGCTGTTGCCCAGATGTGCCAGAGGTGGGGTTTGAGGAGAAGGGAGGCACTGTTGTAGGGACAACAGAGGAAACTTACAGGGAAGTGCTCAGCACACAGTGTTTTAGCCATGAACTAAGTCATGACGGTGAAAGCTGACACAGAATTTCTTGGTGGGTGTTTTAGTGAAGAGAGGTTAGTGAAGAGAAGAGAAGGATGAACAGGCAGTATCTTGTGACGTGATGAAATCAGTGTTGCATCTAGTAATGTTTTGCTGGCATCCAGCAGCAGAGGGTTAAAGTGATCTCTTGTCACTTAAACAGAACTTTGAGTATTACAGCAAAACTGAATGGAGTGTACAGAGTAGTCGTGGGGAAAATGCTTACACCTCATGTAAGAAGGAAAGATATAGGTTTCACAGGGCACATATAAACATGTCCATGCTATTATTCTTTGGTGAATTTTCACCTAAATAGAAGGTGGATGTCATTGGGAAAGAAGACTGACACTATCGAGGAGCATCCAGAAATCCTTTGTGGCCAGAATTAGAAACCACCTATAAATACAGACTTATGGAGTATTGGGAAGAGGTGAAGGGGAGAGAGACTGACCACAGGCAGGAGTGTTTTTATTCTAAGCTAGGCCTAGCAAATCAGGGGACCTCATTCTCTTCATCTGTCAGGTGTGATTCATACTTGTTCTCTGCTTCTTGTCATACCTTTCCCAATGCCAAGATCAAATACAAATGTGGAGGTGGAGATGAATCTGCTTGAAAAGAAATGAAGTGGGTTGGAGTGATAGCACAGCGGTTAAGACATTTGCCTTGCATGCAGCCAACCCAGGATGGATCCCGGTACGATTCCCAGCATCTCGTGTGGTCCCCGAACCTGCCAGGAGCAATTTCTAAGCATAGAGCCAGGAATAATCCCTGAGTGCTGCCGCCAGGTTTGAGCAATAATAATAATAATAATAATAATAATAATAATAATAATAATAATAATAAGTTAAAAAAAGAAATGAGGTGCCGTCTGAGTGGAGGCAACAGAGACACATATATGTATGCTGCAGGTCTAGTATACAGATGACCTGTGCAAGCACACTTCACATCATTCCTGTGTTTTCAGAGTCCATTGTGTCTTGTGTTTGAAAGTCTTATATGTTAGAGCACAGAAGACTCTGAAAACAGAAAAGGGCCAAATGAAGCTTCATGTTTGGAAAACCTAGATATGAGTTCCAGTTACATCACTTGCTCATAAAATTTGGCATAGAGTTATTTCAACTATCTTGGCTCTATTTCTTCATTTGTAAAATTGGAGATGTTGGCACTTTCCCCTGACAGGTGGTGAAGAGAGTTAAAAATGAAGATGGAAATGAGGTGGCCAACTCCAAACAGGCCAGCATAGACACTCCTGTTAAAACTTTGTGTCTGTCACATGATTCTGGAATGGGATGAAACCCCAGGGCTAAGACCAGTCAGCTGATATGACTACTTGCTGGCCAGGCACCATTTCTGGCACAGAATACAGTTGCTACTGATTGGGGAAATTAGCAGAACAAATAGATAGGTGCATACCAACTCTACAATAGAGATGGAAGAAGATATTATGTGCTTTCTTCTTGAGGAGCACCAATATTCTGAAAATTTAAATCAATACACGTTTGGGTCTCCAGAACTGGGTATTGCAAAGCTCTAAGATCAGAGTTTAGAGCCCGAGTGTCTGTTCTAAGTCATAGTGCATTGCCCTCTGTTGCAATGTCAGTCAGTAGTGTTGCAATCATTTAGACAAGTAGAATGAAGCAAGACCATTTGCTTTGCATGGCAGGGAGAGGGGGCAGGAAAGGGGTATTCTATTTGGGATTAGGCATGTATAAAATAAAAAAGGCAAGCCTCAACTGTGTCTTGAAAGAGGTCAAGAGGAAAATTTAAGAACATGACCAGAATGGCAAGTGTCTTTGGTTATGTTAGTCCTGAGGTGACTGGCTGAAAAAAAAAAAAAAAAGGTAATTTTGAGAATGAGGTTCTGCATGTCTTGTGCTCTGTAGCTGGTAATGTGCATTTGCTTTGGGGCTGGGAGGGGGGGCAGTTCCAGCGGAAGCCCTTGCTCCTGGCCTTGGCCCAACCCTGTTCATTATTTGCTCTTTCGTTTACAAGGTCAGAGTGGATGTTTTGGTTGTTTTTCCAGCAGTGCCCTACTGACCGACTTTGCTCTAATCCCTTGATGTCACTTAAATAAACTCAAGGCGGGTGGGGGTTGGGGAGTGAAGTGGGGGAGCAGTGATTTCCTGCTGCTGTTGTTCTCAGTGGCAAATTAATTTGATGCTGTTATGTAAGTGTAATCATCCTCTCTAATCACATCACAGGATTGGGAACTGCCAGAAATAACAGAAGGGAACATTCGAGGTATCAAAGGGGAGCCACTAAAATAGATTGTTTATTTAGGTACCAAATTGAAATGCTCTTATTGGGAGGTGGAGCCTCGCCACACTTGGCCCTTGCCCAGCCCAGCATTGGATATACTGTATTTAGCTGGGGGCATCACCCAGAAGGAAATAAATCTCAGCTTCCAGTGATGGGGGGAAAAAAAGGAGGAAGGATGGCAGGGGTCAAGGGGTTTGGATAGTGCCTAAAATGCAGGCTGAGTTTCTGCTTCCTGCAGACTTCTCTTTGCTTAAAGTTCTTCCTTACTTGTGCTCTTCTTCATCCTCCCAACCTGCCTCTTGCTTCGTCTCTTTCCAGCTTTATTTTTTTCCCCTCAATGTCCCTTCTCTGTTCTGTGCAGACCTACAGAACGGAGAGGCCACATATAAGTGCTCCTGGTCTTTCTGGAAGCCAAATCATAGATTTAGGTGAGATCTGAACATGGGAGACTCAGATCTCCTCTCCATATCAGCTTTCGGAGGCCTCACTTTCATACTCTGTGCAAAGGCATGAATATGGCTTCTCTCTCTGCTACTGTGAGGATTTGAGGAATAAACCCCAGAAAGCCCAACACAGACTGGTCATGAGTGTGAACTCTGAATGACAGCTCATCTGCCTAGTGACCTCAGTCAGGGACCAGACTGACCCCATATCCCCATATGTAAAGTGGAAGAACGTGGCCACTGAGCACAAGAGTAGAGGCCAAGCAAAAAAGCATATTTCCAGTGCTTGGCAGAGTGCCTGGCTTACTAAATATGAGCTTGTTGGCTTTATTATCTTGCTCTCATTATTATTATTTATTGTGATAATAGCAAAAATAATGAAATCAAAATAATAAAGAATATCCACACTCTCTTCAACCCCACTTCTTTTACACTACTACCCATCACTCCTGATGTTATTCATAGGAAGGGATGGAAACATGATTTGAGAGATCTTAATAGTATAGAATATGGGCAGGCTCTGCCCCTGGGGAGGGAAAAGGCACTCAACTAAAGGATTTTTCATTTTTTTAATTTTATTTTTATATAGTTACCGTGAAATTACAAAGTTATTCATGATTGGGTTTCATGCAGATAATGTTTCAACAGCAATCCCTCCATCACTGTCCACAGCTCTCCAGCAAAGTTTCTTCCCCACATTTGTCTCCAACCAGTCGAATTATACAAGGATCTTAGGAGATACTTTCTTTGAACTTTTATCCATGGTCTCTGACATGGTCTCCTGCACTCTGCCATCCCATATTCTTCACTGTTGGGTACTTCTGACTTTACTTCTCTTTTCTCATTACTGCATTCTTTGAACTGACATCCATTCACAAAGCCCTCGTATCAGAACTGAGTCATTTTTTATCTTGGTACAAGGAAACAGTTTCCTAAGCAGGAGTCTGGAGCCTCCAATCTTTCCTAGCTTATCTCTTGGTCTGTGAGTCAAGGGGCTTCCTTTATGAACTTAGACCGCAGGGGGGACAGCCTGTGATCCAGAGTGGCAGACTGGATAGAACAACTGTATAGTGGGTAGGGTGCTTGCTTTGCTTGTGATCAACCACTGTTCTATACCCACCATCTTATATGCCCCCCCCTAATTACCAGAAATAATTCCTGAGTGCAAACCAAGAAGTAACTTCTAAGCACCTCTGGGCATGGCCAAAAAATTAAAAAAAAAAAAAAGAGGAGGCCAGCCTGCAGTTCTATGATTAAAGTACTGAAAACTGAGTCAGAGATAGTATAGTGGGGTAGGGCACTTGCCTTCTATGTAGCTGACCAGGTTCAAATCTTCAGCACCACATTGGGATGACTAAACCCTGCCAGGAGTGACCCCTAAGCACAAAGCCAGAAATGGCTCCTGAATTCCATAAATATTATCAAAACTCAAAATAATAATATACTGGAAGCTACTTTCCCTCACCTTCCTTAAGTGATGTGTTGGTATTTTTAAAGTTAAAATAAACAATCTAATCTTAGACTATTTTCTATATGCTGTTCACAATAATGAGGTCCCAAACCTAGCAGCTCTTCCCAGTACAAAAAATATATGACTCCCATATGGTTTTATTTGGTATGCCACTTTTGGAGATATTAGGAGATAGCCTTACTATTTCTTTATATGGGAAATAATTTGTGTGTTTGACTGGTCAATCAGGCCAAATGATATTATTACAACAAGTATAAAAGGAAAAATTTTCCTAAGAAAAATAACCCAGACCATCATTTTTATAGAGCCACTTCACTCTACTAGAACTTTTGACACTACAGATTTACATAAGCTCTTCCATATCTGAAACCAATTACTCTGGTGGAGGATGTCAATACCTGTGGATACAGACACAGCCATGTTTCTCTCAGACGTTGGAAATAAAACTTTCGCTGAGCCCCCTTTCTGGCTTTGTAGCCTTAGGCAGGTTACACAAACGCTTTCAACCTTATGTCCTTCATCTGTAAACTCAGCCTCTCCATCTGTCAAGTCCACAGGGAAATTGTGGCAACAAGATGAAATCATGAATGTCAAGTACTTGGAATATTTTGAAAGGGTTTGATTAATATTAGTTACTATTGTCATTCTTTTGACTAATTCTTAGATACCTAAAATCATGGACAGATTTATTTCTAACATTCTTTCATAATAGAAATGGCCATCAGACATGGTTCATAAAATCTAGAAACATTTCTCTTGGCTGTTCCAGTCCATATCCAAAACTCTATTCCACAAAACTTGGTCCACAAAGACTGGGGCTACTTAAACTATCTTCAGCTTATTCTTTCCGTTCTTAGATAGAGCTAAAATAGCCTTTGTGCACTCCTAAAATAACTTTAAAAAACTTTACTATTGGACTATATATCATGATTCACCACCATAGAATAAAGTGGTTACATAAGGGGGAAAAAGTAACATTTACAGAAATATCACTAATTTCTATCTTCTCCACTGAAAAGCATTTTGTGGTAATTCAGTCTGGATCAGACCACGTTGAGTTCTCTATCTACTTTACAGAAATTATCTATTAAAAAAAAATAATGGTGTAAAGGTAGCACATAATTGACTGCACCTCTTGTTTTTTTTTTTTTTGGTTTGTTCGTTTTGTTTTGTTTTGTTTTGTTTTTTCAGCCACACTTGGTGACCCTCAGGGATTACTCCTGGCTATGTGCTCAGAAATTGCTCCAGGCTTGGGGGATCTATGGAATGCTGGGGATCGAATTTCGGTCCATCCTAGGTTAGTGTGAGCAAGGTAGACAGACATTTTACAGCTTGCGCCACTGCTCTGGCGACTGCACTTTTTTTTTTGGGGGGGGGGGTCACACCTGGCAGTGCTCAGGGATTACTCCTGGCTCCATGCTCAGAAATTGCTCCTGGCAGTCACGGGGGACCATATGGGGCACCGGGATTCGAACCGATGACCATTTGCATGAAAGGCAAACGCCTTACCTCCATGCTATCTCCCGGGCCCCGCGACTGCACTTTTTAAAGACAGTAAACATTTTTATAATAATAAAGTTCTGTATAAACATTATGCTTGTAACTGATTCAAAGGTTTTATTAAATCAGTGATCTTTCCAAACATGGGAGATATTACCCCAAGTTTGATGGAAGGGAAGGATGCTGGAATGATCCAGGGGATGGTAGAAA
The DNA here is from genome assembly GCA_004027635.1 of Crocidura indochinensis. Classification (NCBI taxonomy): domain Eukaryota; kingdom Metazoa; phylum Chordata; class Mammalia; order Eulipotyphla; family Soricidae; genus Crocidura; species Crocidura indochinensis. The sequence goes on from PVKC010000701.1 coordinate 52,368, forward strand.
CGTTAGAGGCACTTAGGGGTCACTATCTGTTTCCTTAAAGAAGGTAGATTTCTAGATAGCTGTGAGTGATTTTTTTTCCAGAAAAGGGGATTAGGGACCAAATTAATTTGGAAACATCTGAATTTATACAGAGAGTGGGCAATGATTATTTCTCAAAATTTTGTCTTAGGGTTGAGAACAAACCTCTGAGTTCGGAGCCCAAGAGTGAAAGAAGCCAAAAATGTGATTTTCCTCTTTTTGTTTTTTTGGGCCATAACTGGCAGTGTACTGAACTTACTCCTGGCTCTGCTCTCAGGGATCACTCCTTGTGGGGTTTAGGAAGGCATATATAGTTCCAGGATCGAACCCTGGTTGGCCAAGTTCAAAGTAAGTGCTTTACCTGCTGTACTGTTGCACCAGTCCAATAATGTGTATTTTAACATGCTTCCTTGGCAATTCTCAGGGTTATGGAAAGGTAGGAACAGCCATTTTATAGAATGTTCAGATGTTGCTGGTTTTCTTAGTCTGATTCCTCACTGGAAAATACTGGAAAAAATTCTCTTTAAAAGAATAAAAAAAGTTCAACTCGCATGAATAGACAGTCCCCTACAATGAAAAAATATGTCTCCAGCTCCCGAGTTCAGTAGGGAGAGGCCCGTACACTAACTTTGAACATTCAGAAAAGTTCATGGCCTTAAAGTAGGGTGCTATGTTGGGTTCTTTGGAACCAGAAGGAAAGGAAGCAAGTTGACAGCCCAGTAAGCCTGCAGATAGAAGCAGGATAGAGCCTGGCAGGAGCCCAATAGAGACTGGTGAGCAGGGCTCAGCCAGGACACCTACCTGAGAACCCATCTCCTTCAGTGCCACACAGAGGCACTGAACTAAGATCCAACACATCCCTCATCCACAGAGAGGCCTGAATAGCATGGTCTTCCCAGACTTCTACGAAGGAAGGGCCCAAGAAGGATGCTTTTCACTTTCTTTGTTTGTGCCTTTGTTGGGGGCGGGTCTCTTTTTGCAGTGTTGGGGTTCAAACTCAATACCTTAATCACAGGAGGTAAAAGGCTCTGCAGTTCAAATTGCTGACCCTAACTTTTGAAAGATGACTTCTCCAGTGCTTGGACCCATTCCCTTTCCAATAAGCACATCCTGTGTGTTGGTATGGCTTTGCTCCATCTTAGAGCTTTGTTAACCAATTGCCCATCTTCATGGGGATGGAGTCATTACTGTATCTGTATATAATCTGTTATGGAGAGGTAAGCAGCAGGCTGCTGCCTCAGACCAGCTGTTTTCATAGGTAAATATTTCAAGTGCGGCTTTGATTTAGAGCCAGATCTTTCTATCTTATTTTATAATGACAAATTATGTGCAGCAAATTCAAAATTGACGAAGAGATTCATTTATGCAACTATTTGCCAGATATTAAGACCATGGGGTGAGCAAGTTTGCTTGTAACTAAAGCACAGACTCTTGGCTATTTGCTACATTTTAAACTTTAACAACTGGGTGATGCAATATAAATGATGCTTTAAACATTTATGCATGGGGTGGGAATCTATATTAATTATAAAACAAAGGGCCAAGTCCTAGAAACAAAGAAACATTCTGTTTTTTTTTTTTCTTCTCCCTTCTTCCTGAGTTACTTTACAAGGAATTAGATCCCTAAAGGAAAGGCAAAGAAATAAGGACCCACCTACTTAGCAGTGCTTTTTCTGTGACTTGTGAGAGAGCCCAACCAACTCATTCTCACACCCTGTAATTCTTCTCTGAGCATGGTGCATGTCGGGCCTCATGTTGGATGTGTCGGAAACCAACCTCCCCAGCCTCAGCCTCAACTGCTCTGCAGTTCTGAGAAGGGGAGGCAGGCCACAGAAAGAGGCTTAGGAAGAGCTTCTGGCAGGCCATGGGGTAGGGCTAGCATTTCTTTCCCCAAACGAAATATGTGTGTGCATATTTCTGCAGTTTGGCCTAGTGCAAATCCTGGGACACCCATTTCTCCAGACCTGGCCCAGATCTACTTCCAGTCCTGCCAGCACCACTGCAAACAAGCAGATTTGGGTTTGACCTTACCCTGCCCTCTCTCGGGGAATGTTCCTGTAGGCCTCCTAAAGCTGGTACTGAGCAAGCCCATCTCTGAATTTAAAATATTTCTCTCACAAGCTTGTCTTGGTTCCAAGGATTCTGACTTCTGTTTTTGTGGGGGTTTTTTGGTCATACACACCTGTGCTCAGGGCATACTCCTGATGCTGCTGTGCAAGGGATTGTCATATGTGGTACTGGGGATCTAACTAGGGATCACTGTGTGCAATGCAAGAACTAAAGCCATTGTACTCTCTCCAGTTTGCACATTCTAATTTGGGGATGATGCTTTCTCTCAGGGGATTAAGGCATTGCTATTTCTTATGGTCCAAATATTTCCATCTCCTAATGGAAGGAATCCCCTTCCTATTGAACACAACCCCCACTTTCAGCATGCTGCCATGATTTACTGGTGGGGCCCTACCATTAGGGACAGTCAGGGGCCATGGGTAGTGAATGCAAAGGGCTTCATCCTTCAGCTGGGGGCTGCTATTGCCCCAGGGCCTTAGCAGGTAAATGCTCAGTATTGAATTTGAAGTAATCTGATAACAGAATTCAAGTCTCTCTCCCTTGAAATGAAGTCCCCCCTTCTGCAGGGTCAACTAAAATATGTGGCCTGCAGTGTGAGGTTAAAGTAGGGATAATCAGGATTCTTTTTTTCATGCTCTTCTTTACCCCAATGTAAGGATGTCAGTAGCTGCCTCATTGAAAAAAAATAAAAAACAAAAAACAAAAAAAACATGGGGTTTTGTTCACAATTGGAAGAACTTTCCCTTTCAATCTGTCCCTTACAAACGATCTCAGTGAGAAACTGAAGTCTACCTGAGGAGCTAAGGCCAGAAGCTTTAAGTCTTCTGGAAAAGTTGCTGAGGATTCTATCTCCTTCAGTTTCTCGTTCTGGAGGTTTCAATTTTCTCTCAGGAAAGGCAGGCAGGAGTCTGAAACCTGCACCACAGGTAGCTTGAGGTCAGCACATTCTCTCTCTTCCTTCTACCTTCTCCTACCACATTTGAACTCATAACCCTAAAGACTGACTTCCTCACCCACTCACTCACCCCTCTCCACCACCCTAAGACTGTGAGAGACCATTGCCTATACCTGGAACGTTGGGCAGTCTCTGAGAAACTATTATTGCAGCAAGCTGCAAAATTCACAATTTATTCATTTAAAAAAATTTTTTTGGGGTCACACCCGGCAGTGCTCAGGGGTTACTCCTGGCTCCATGCTCAGAAATTGCTCCTGGCAGGCACGGGGGACCATATGGGGCACCGGGATTCGAACCGATGACCATTTGCATGAAAGGCAAACGCCTTACCTCCATGCTATCTCCCGGGCCCCCATTTAAAAAAAATTAAAAAATAGAAGCACACAGTTCTCTCTGCCCCACCCTGGTAGCTGGCAGGTCCTATTTTTTTTTTCCAGCTGGGATTTAACTTAACACCTTTGAGGGCTGCTGTCCTCCAAAAGGATGTGTTTGTGCTTTTCAAATCTGACTTTTAGATTCAAAGAAAGAGAGCCCAGAGACAGTCTTGGACATGTATTATAAATCCATGAAGGCTTAGTCTACAGAAGCCACAGGAAATACTATGATATTTTGGAAAGGTCGAGTTTCATAGATTCTGTAAAGCACTCAGAAGTTTGTAATTATTATTATTATTTTACTCAAAGTTCCTCCAGATTCCTTTTGCAGAAAGACTCTGCAATTGAGGGAGTAGACAGTTTTCTTTCCTCATACTATACATTCCATCTGGCCATGCACTGAAAATACACGGGAAATCAAGTGGTTTTGGAAGCCCCCACTGAGATGTGGCCAAGGCTTACAGCTACTAAAGTAGAAGGGCAATCTCTGGGTCTGCAGCACTGGATTTCAGGGACCTGTAGTCCCCTGTGTGGAGGGTGTGGAGAGGTTAAATAGATAAGCACAGTGTCTGTGGGGTTTAGGCAAAAGCCAAATATTTCCATGAGCACCAGCTGGAGTCTACCAAGAGATTCAGTTAGATTCTAACCAAGGAGACAGAGGTATGAAGGCAGCCAGAAAAGTGCAATGAGCTGCCTGCATCTTTCTGGTGCTGCTTTGGGCCCCAGTTTCTCTCTGGGCCTGGCTATGGGCAAAGGCAGGAGAGACCCAGCCAAGGCCAAGGAAAGCAAGCTGAATACTAGTTACCCCCACTCTGGGCTGCCTCTTAGGAAAATCACTTACAAGAATATGTGCTTCAGGTGGAAGAAAGCATAGGCCAGGGTTTGGGTCTCGGCTACTAAGCACAGGAAGGCAGGACCTGGGCCAAAGAGATAGTACACTTGATTTGCATGCAGTAGACCCTGGTTTGATCCTCTGAAAACCAAATAATCCCCAAGTACTTCTATGAGTGATTCCTCTGAGCAGAGCTGGAAGTGATGCCTAAGTGCAGAGTCAGGAGTAAACACTGAGTACAGCTGGACTTCAAAATCAAAATACAGCTAATTCATGTTCAATCCCCAGCACCCCATATGGGTCTCCTGAGTCTACTCAGGAATAATTCCTAAGTGCAGAGCCAGGAATAAGCCCTGAGCACTGCCAGATATGGCCCCAAACTCCAAACCTACTTGTCCTTAAGATGCAAACAAACAAAATACAAAATGTTAGGATGGATTTGCTTCTGTGGGAGAAGGTAGACATGTATCCCTACCCAGAGCATCCTGGCTGGGAGAATAAGGCCTTTGGGGGATTCTGTAGGAGATTGGCTATGAGCTCCACCAAGGCTAAAGCTTTGCTCCAGAGTAAGTGACTTGTCCCAGGGGTCATAGGGCCCAGTCTGCCCTGCAGTGTTTCCATTTAAGTAGCACAGGAGGAAAAAGACTGTGATCAGTGTAAGAGGATGTGAGCAAGCATGAGAGGGTGTGAGTAATGTGAGCAAGTTTGAGCAGGTGTGAGAAAGTGTGCTGGAAGAGAATATGAGAGTGAGCGAGGTGTGAGTAGGCATGAGAGTATGAACAGGTAGGAGAAGACATGAAAGAGTGTGAGCATTTATGAGAGGCTGTCAGAGGGTATTAGCAGGCGTGAGAAGGTGTGAGCAGGTGTGAGAGTAGGCACAACATAGTGTAAGTGTGTGAGTACTGTGAAGTTCCCAGTCTGCTTTCTCTGCCCTAGCACCTGAAGCAGTTGAGGGGCCAGATGAGGGAAGAGAAGACATATGGTAATCTTGAGCATACACAGGCAGACCTGGGTTCTCTGCTCTGTGGTTCTCTTCAGGGAAGGATACCTCAGGTGACATAGGTCTGGGGCCTTGATTACAAGAGTTGGCTGCTTGTCACAGTTTCATGTCCCTGGGGCCTCCCAGGATACTTTACTGCAAGTAAAAATTCCCAGAACATTTCCTTACTCTAAGCCACAGGCTTCCCTGAGGACAGAAGGCCTGGTGTGTGTGTGTGTGTGTGTGTGTGTGTGTGTGTGTGTGTGTGTGTATGAGAGAGAGAGAGAGACAGAGAGAGAGGCAGAGAGAGACAGAAAGAGAGAGGCCCAGAGTCTCAAAGCTAGTAAGAGAGATTCCTGATTGCAGCTTCAGGCCTTTGGGTTTCAATCTGTGCTGTATCATATGGGATTAGTCGTGGATCTCAGATGTTGCCATCCCTTACTTTCTACTTTATCTTTGTACTTATTACCATACCAATTGTGCATACCAATTGTGCTCTTTTATTTTTTTTCCGGGGAGAAGAGTTGGGTATTCTGAGTACACCCTTGGCTGTTCTCAGGGTTTCTTCCTGGATCTGCCCTCAGGGACCATGCCTGGCAATTCTGGAGGACCCTTAAGGATGCTGAGGACCAAATCCAGGTCAGCCATGTGTGAAGTAAAATTTCTACCACTGAACTATTTCTCCATCCCCTGTCCTCTCTTTTAAATTCTCCACCACCTGCAATCCATGACTCTGAACAAGAACCAAACTCCCATTGACCAAAGGTTGCCTCCTTGGAGAACAGGAGGGAAAGCAGTCTCCTGGTGATGATATTTAACACACACAGCAGACACAAAACTATCATGGCTAGTAACCATACCTGAGAATTCTCATTCCGCTATGAATAAGATTCAGTTTCTGAGAGGGGCTCATCGACCCTTTAACTCCAACATGGTTTACACCTCTTCTGCCAATCTCAGTTGCTCCTTAGGTGAAATGAATGCTTCTGCTTTCATTACTCCTGTCTCTATTGAAGTTACCTTAGACTTGAACTTCATTGCACTTCTGCTTCAGAGTCCACTTCTGCAAGTCTACAGTGAGAATATGATTTCCATATCAGGGTGATAAAGGACCTTTCTTTAGAGACATATAAATAGAACCCCTGAGGGGTCACTACTTACTTTTTGCTAAGGAAATTTACCTCATCTAGTGTTTGCCTGGGTCCACAGTGCAGTGTCTGTCCTAAGTGACATGCCTCAAATAAAGTAAGCTCTGGGTGGTATGATGTTGGAGGGTTTCCACATTCTTCACACAGATTACTGCACCTGTACAGTCTACTATTCACATGAGCATTTGACATCACTATGATCATTAAAGCATTAAAGTCAAGGTCCTGTTTCTAAAGAACTGCTGCTTTCCCCATGGGTGGCAGAAAGGGGACGCTGTGTACTTGGTGACTGTTGGAGTCACCAACTCCTAGAATTTGTGCTTGAGTTTGTTCAGCAGCTAGAGCCCCTGGGAATCATTTGCATTTCTTCTTAATCAATCTAGACTGGCTTCCTGGAGGAGGTCGGGTTGCAGAAGTTACGTAAAAGCTGTGAGAGGCACTTTTGTTCTGCTTGAAGGGAAGGAACTGCAAGGCACTTTCTGAGGAAGCTTGGCAAAGGGTGGCACTTGGGTTCCCAAGGAGATTTGTACTGTTAGTCAAAGGCATGTTCGGGGGTGCAGGGGTGGGGGACGAGGGTCAGCTGTGGCCATGTAGGTAATGGGAAAGAAGACAAGGATAGACAGTGTCACGGGCTGCCCTCCCCGTGAGTCAAGGAGATGGAGGATGGCATGTGGGCTAAAAGAGGAGGCTCCAGAGGCCTGAACAGGACCCTGTACTTGAGTTCCTAGAGTCCACTGGGTCAGTGAAACTGTGGCCGGCCTGCAGTGAGCTGGTGCCAATGCCTGCTGCGGAGGATTATGGGGTGTCTTTCAAGGCCCATTTTGGCATGCACTCCCCTATTTCCAGGCTCATCAGGGAGGAAGCTATGGCAGTCTGAGATGTTTGCTGAGAAGCACAGAGAATTTTCATAGTCCGCCCCCTTCCCCAGCCCCCCTACTCTGCCCTTGTTCAGAATCTCTAAGATTCACACAGAAGGCATTTTCCCATCACTCTTTGCCCTCATCCTGATCCAAAGCCTCCTTTTCGGGAGTCAGATGGGCAGAGCAGCTGCTTCCCTTCAAGGACAGGAAGGTCCTGAGTCTGAGGCAGTTGGCTGCTGGCTTTTGCCAGGCCACCGTGTGCCACCCAAAGTTCCTGGCTGGAGTCATTGGGTGCCCGGAATCTTTTTTTTTTCCCTGCACCGAATTGTTTGCTGATCATCCAGGTCCTTGTGACAGATCAGCTGAGTTGTCCAGAGAGGCTGTTGGAAGGTTTCAGGCAACCTCGCATCCCTGAACCAGGAGTAGCAGAGGCTCCTTACCTCTGCTCCTGCTACCCAAGCAGAATGCCCAGGACTGATCCTCCACACAAGCTAGACACCAGGAAAAAGCAGAATGGTCTGGTGACAGCTCAGAATGATTTCCTCAGCTCTTTCTCTCTTATGGTTGCTAACATGTGGGCCACGTCTGCTGGGCAAACCAAAAGGAGTCATCCACTAAGCTCCTTCCCCTGACCTTCCCTAGGGCAGCAACAATGTCAGAGAAGAACCTTCTCTGGGAGCTAGAAAGATGAAGAAGACTTACAGCTCAGTGTACCCCTGCCACTATATTATATTGATCTATGAAGAGACCAAAACTGCCTGTGCAGTGTGGGGGAGAGGGAAATTCTGCTGCTTCTCCACTTTGATGTCCAAATATTTGGTTTGGGCCTGAACCCCTTCAGAGCTTTTACTCTTATTTATTGTGGCCCTTTCTGGGAAAACCAGTGGATGATACTCGGGCTTTCGACTCAGCCGAGCTGGCATTGTCACTGGTGTCCTTTAATGATGTCCTCGGCTCCAGTTCACATCCCGGACTGGACTGTGAATTTTCTTGCCAGACCCTATTGTGTGTCTGCAAGTGAGCTGGAGATTTTGCAATTCAAATGGACAGGGCCAAGTTCACATTTCACATTTCAGAGTAGCTCTCACCCCCTGTGCCCCTCCGGCTACTGGCTTTATATGATTGTTTTTGTGGGAGGTGATATTTCTTCTGAATGTGTACAGAGAGGTTGGGGAAGGGATTCCAGGAGGGTAGCAGGGACTTTGTTTTGGTTTCTAGAACCCTCTGGGAATCAAACCATTGAGTCACAGGCTGGGAAAGAATCTGGAAGCCATTGTTGCAATGACTGATAATACCTTTAAAAACTGAAGTTAAAAAAGGGG